>VYZS01003471.1:0-16159 GCA_013400695.1 Neodrepanis coruscans | reverse complement strand
GTGTGAGGCAGGGTTGCATCAGGTAGTTTGAAGGGGGCTCACAGAATTCCTCCCAAAACACAGAGTACAAGACAGCTGCCTCTGCTTTTAATGTGAATTTGAGTTTCACCTAAGCAACAGATCCCATTTTGTAGGCCACATCCTTTATCTAGGAACACCCAAAATGGGACCCGTGGTTCCCATGAGCTACTCTTGTGTGCCAAGAGAAGAGGTGGCTCTTCAGCTGGGGTCCTACATGCATTCTGCTTCTTCAGAAAAAAGGATTTAGTTAAAATGGTGGTCTGGGAGCTACCCAATTTTAGCAAGTCTGGGGTCCTGAGCGCTGGGAAACTTCAATGACTGAGCACAGCAGGAAGTGAGTTGGCTTTAAGCCTTAAAGGATGCAGGGATCTATCCTTATATATAGCCTCTCTCTATGTATATATATATACATGCATGTGTATATATATTTTATATGCATATATACTTATATATCTTTTTAGGTCACTTGAGATACTTCCTAGTCTATGGCAATTCCTAAAAAGATGTGGTACAGTTTTCAGCCTACTGTTCAGGAGCAGATGATCTTCTGATGTGAGGATCATTCTCTTCCCTATCCAGCTTGCTTTCAACTTCTGTATTTCTAGCATGGTGAATTTTTTCCCCTCTCATGCTATATTCTGCTGAAGACAGCTCCATGGAACTGGAGTCTCAGTTGATCTTTTTGCTCATTTCCACCCACAGAAGTCTGTCTTTTTTAACATCCTAAATACCTTGGTAACAAATCATGGGTCCTGATTCGAAATCGGATTTTAAGAGATCTTTTTTTCCACCCTTTGCTTTTCCATATCTGAATACTATCAGAGAGGTAAAGATATGCACCTTGACACAAAAGACTGAGAGGGTTTCAGAACCAGTGTTTGCTTTGGTCTCTCCTAGCAGGGAATTCAATCAGGTTTTTTTCTTCCTCTGAGAGAAAATTCAGTAATTCAAAGCACTGGAGTGGAGGAGAAGACCTGTCTTTTGCTGTCATTCAAAGCACAGTGAAATCAGTGTAAAGCCTGGAATTATCTTCAAGGGATGTTAGAATCATAGAATCACAGAATGATAGAATGGTTTGGGTTGAAAGGGACCTTTCAAACCATCCATTTCCAAGCCCCTGCCACGGGGGGTTGGCTCAGACCTCTGCAGCTGTGCAGGTTTTATCCCACTATGAGCCCTGGGCTCTGGGCCTCTGCTCAGCCTGTCTGAGAGCAGCTGGTATGTCCTTAAATTCCACTTATCAGCCCAAAACCTCTTTCCCCACAGGCAGAGCTTTTTACAGTTGGAATGGGGGCCAGCACAACCTTTTCTTTGTGCCATGCTGGAGCTTATGACCATTCTCCAGTCTCCACAGCAACGCTTTCTGAAGCCCTGGCAGGGGATTAGGGATAAATATGTGTAGAAAGGGGTATTCTTTTGATGGAAGAAGATCTCTCTTACTATGAAGCAAGTGAAAATAACACAGAGAATGGTCTACAATATGCTCTCTGAATTAAAATCTGGATTTTTAGCCTCTCAACAGAGGATCTAAAAGGTATGTCAACTTTGCATGGCTGTGTGATTCTGGCAAATGAATGTGCAAAATAAATGGAAGTTAATTGTATTCATGGGCCTCTCTGGTTTCATTGCTTTCATTTTGCTTTTGAGACAGAATAATTTTCTTTTGATGTGATTAGTGCTTTAAGGTGACTTGAAGTAGTTTTCCTGACCACAGATTCTTGTTTAGTGGTTTCCAACCCAAACCTGGTTTGAACATCTTAAAAGTTACAAGTATGGAGCAGGATGGAGTGTAGTGGTGTGAGAGAGGCCTCTATAACAGGCTAACATTGTGAGGTGCATTTTGAGGGTGGAAGTTTATCATGTACCAGGCAGAGAGGGGCATAAAAATACCAGGATTGGTGAGATCTAGACCTTCTCTCAAATAATAGAAAATATCCCTGTGCAACAAGAGTTGAACCAACGCTGTAAANCGTAGCTCACAGATATTCAAATGGGAGGTCAGATCCCAGATGCAGCCACCTTGTAAATTAGACCTTCCCTTACAATCTCACCCTGCATATTGCACTTGGGATTGATATGGTATTCTTGAATCCCACATCCCTGAATTAACCTCTAACAGCATCCAGGAAAATAGTGGAAATTCCCTGACNAGTGGAAGGTGTCCCTGCCCATCGGAGGTGAGTGGAATTGGATGATTTTTAAGGTCCTTTCTGACCCAAACCGTTCCATGATTCTATGAAGGTACAGGTGGTTTTAGGGCTAAAATCTGAACAGGTTCTTGGTGGATGATGATATTGTAGGGTGCCTGGTGTAATGACAGTTTCAAGCAAAACCTTCCTGACCGCTTTGCACAATTGTACAGATTTGTGAACTGAAACAGGAATTCTTGTAAATAATTCTTGCAAATAAAGTGACTAAGGCTCATGAAAATAGAAGGTAGGGTCAGCCATTCATGAGTCTTCTCAGCCGCTCAAACATCCTGTGCTGGGGGATGAGTCAGGGATATCAGTAACATCGCAAAAAGATTTGTCTCAGTGAACATATTTGGGAGGGGTCTGAGACCATCTTGTACTAGCTCTCATTGCCTTGTAAAATGCTGTGGTTCATAAGCAGAGTCAGATGTGGCTAAGGCAGCNTAAATTAGACCTTCCCTTACAATCTCACCCTGCATATTGCACTTGGGATTGATATGGTATTCTTGAATCCCACATCCCTGAATTAACCTCTAACAGCATCCAGGAAAATAGTGGAAATTCCCTGACATTGGTCCCAATTTTAATTTTTCATTCTGTTAGCAAAACAAAAGGGAATTCCAATGAGTAAAACAGCTCTTGGGGTTAATCCTGATGGAATGGGAGCAGGATGTGGGCTCCAACTGGTTTTAGACTCTATCCTCAGGAACTCTGAGGCTTTGGCAATTGAAACTTTGGCCTTTCTGTGTTCAATTGTCATTTTCATCTCCAAAAGACTTTGCATAAGAGGAAGATGACATTTTTAACACTTATGGCCATGAGGTAAACAAACTCTAGTGAAGGAGAAGAGCCACACATATAGGGAACCTTATAAAAGAATGAGTGATCTCACCCAGAGAAGATGGTCTGGAGCCCCAGGGACAGGTACATCTTGTATACTGAGAAGAATTTACCTGAGGAAGCTGAGGTAAAAATTAGAAAGGGAAAAGAAAAGTGAAACTGTCTTCTGAAATATATTTCACAAATGAGGATTTTATGGTTACACTGTAAATCCACAATCTCCAAAGTTGCACAGATACAGTTGAGCTCAGATGTTTCCCCAAGAGTGAAATGGAATGAGGACACTGAGCAGTTAAGTAGGTGTCAAGGGTGGGTACATTGGCACTTTATTCTGAAGCATCTGGGGAAGCAACTGGGAGTTCCTGCTCTCTGTTCCCTTTTTTCAAGCAATTACACCCAAAACACTTTTTGCTGCCCAGTGTGGATGGGACAGGGCTGTGCTGCCTCACCTGAACCCACAAGCTTTGCTATTGGGGAATAGGTGGCTCTACACCAAACAAACCAGAGGGCAAAATCCACCAGCGGCCCCAGGCATGACTGTGGATGGTGAAAGGCAGGACAAATGTCTCTGTTGACTACTCATAAGCAAAATATAAGTGAAAAAGAAGTTTGTTTTCTGAAGGCATTTATGAAGGAGAAAGAAGGAGGTAGAAAGGTGTTCTCATGTGGGTATTTGTGTGAGAGACAGTGGCAACCAGGGAGTGACAATCTCCTAGAACTGAGTAGTAAAGAGTCTGGAGGAAACTGCGCAGGTGAAAAGGTGGCTACTGTTAAGAAAATAGCTGTAAAAATGAATGTGACTGCTTTGTTACCCAATAGTTCCCCTCCTTTCCTCTGAGTTGACACAGAGTTTGGTTGACACCAAACTATCAAAAACTGTCACCTTGATTTCAGATCACCTTATGCCTCCACAACAACTATGTCCCAGTCACTGACACATTCCAGGGGACAATCCAAGGTACAGGAAAAATTCAGCCAGGGATTTCAGCAGTTGATAGGATCTGTAGTTAGTACAGGCAAGGAGAGTATCCTGACCTGGTGTGCTCTCTCCTGACCATCACAACAGTGCAAAAAGGAGTCACTGGAATTCTGTGGGACTTGTGCTCTCCTCTGTGAGCAAAGCAGAGCATTCCTTGCTGATTAACAAGTCATGTTTCCAGGGTATCCTTAGTGTTGATGGGAAGTATCGATGCTGATTTTGGAAAAGGAGACGAACAAGGCAGAGCTGTTCTGGCAGATGGCCCCTAAAAATGAGAGGAAGTTGCACAAGCTGATATTTTTCAAGTGGACAGGGATGAAATCAATGGGGAAAAGAGTAATTGTTCCTAGTTCAGAAGAGCACGTTCCAGGCAGTAGGGAGGAAACCCAATTTGCCAAGAGGAGAGTGGCTGGGCATTTTTCAGCTGAAGGATCCTGAAAGTAGACATAATTGATTATGTCTACTTCAAGGTGAAACCTAAGATAACCACACTAAAAAATCATGACAATGTAAAGGTTTTCTCTACTCCCAATGTTTTTTTCCTTATCTGATCTCCACCTGCAGCTGGGAGTTGGCTTGTTTTTATTGTGTTGAAAGATCTAGTTTGCTTGAGATCCTTCCAGTAACGCTTGCAGCAAGGTTTCCTCCATATTGTTGTCATTAGTTTTCAGATACAGCTGGATCTGCATGAAAATTCAGCTTTCTACCACAGACATTCTCAGTGACCACAATACAGCACTGAAATTTCTAGGGAGAAGACAAAGTAAACCATATCTTTACCAGTCAGCACAATGGTTATCCTCTCCCTAATGCAGGCTTTGAAGAGAGTGTGCATGTCAAAGATCATTTATGCCCCTCAGGGAGGACAGAAAGTTCTAAATCCTAAGATAAAATTCAAAAGGAAGAGGCAGAAAATATTTTTGAGCTTTAATTTGGGACCAGCCCAAAGGATACCCATGAGAGTGGCAGGGAGAAGGAAATGTCAAAACACAGATTTCCAGCAATGCTGATTCTTTTGCATTTTGTAGACAATGGTTAAGAGAACATCTTTATTTTTATGGTACATCAGACATGTGCTTTGTGCCCACAGTCATAACTTAAATACCATGTCCTTGCCCAAAGGAGTCTCATATTGAACAGAGTCCTTTTATTTTATAGAGACATATGGCTGGTGATAAACAAATTGCACTTAGTTTTTCTTTCCACTCACACAAGCAATTATTATACATGACATGAAACTGGGCCAGTTGGTTGCATTGTCAGGTTCTCAGATTCTCCCATCTCTATAGATGCTGCCCACAGGGATGTTTCACAGAGCACAGCTGGACATCTTCCTAGAAATATTAAAAGCAAGGCTTAGTAGGGGAGTTTAATCCTCGCTATTTCTGAAGTCTTCGCACAAAGAGCTGCAAGTGGCTACAAAGAGTCATCTGTAGAACTTCTTAAACAGACCCAGAGTCTCACCTGCAAGTGGAGTTAAACTCTGGTTGCAATGACTGTTAAAGAGGGAAGCAGTAAGATACAAGATCAGAATCAAATTGTAGCCACAAGGAAAATTTAGCAAGATGTGTCTACACAGAAGTGGACTTCTCCTAAAGACTCCAATATCCTGATGTGAGGAGGGTCTACAGAATATGAAAAAAAAAAAGAGACACCAGGTTCAAAAGCATCTGCAGGATGGCAGGGACAAACAGGAGCACCTGCTTCTCCAGAAGCTGTGATACAAACTCACAGGTTTATTTTTCATGCAGACTATATTTTATCCAACAATAACAGTATTTATTTTACTTAGACTATATTTTATCCAATTATATTTTATTTTATACCCTCAAGGTCTTTTTCAGGCAATTCTTTTTTGTCCAGCCTCTGAAGTTGTGGAAAACTTGCTGCTCCCAAGTGGATTTGAGAGCCAAACTGAGATGGAAAAGGTGGCTGCACACCTGGCATAGGAAAGTCACTGCTCTCAGTTGCTACTTCTTATTTTTCTTCCATTTCCCCAGCCATTTAAGGCTGAGAGGTTTGCTTCTCTCAACACTTGTTCTACCATGCACGTAATTTCTGTTTGCTTCCTGCTAGATAAGTTGGATATATATAAAATTTAAAGAATAGGTTTACATTAGATATTAGAAACAAATTCTTCTCTGCGAGGATAATGAGGCCCTGGCACAGGTTGTTTAGAGAAGCTGTGGCTGCCCCATCCCTGGAAGTGTTCAAGGCCAGGTTGAAGGGGGCTTGGAGCAACTTGGTCTAGTGGAAGGTGTCCCTGGCCTTGGCAGGGGATTGGAATGAAATGATCTTAAGGGTTCCTTCCAACTCAACCCAAACCATTCTATGGTCTTTCTCAGTCAAATACTTTTCTCAATACTGGGTGCCATGGGAATGTTGTCCTCATTGGGTGTTTATCTGCCTTAAGTTTCTATGGCCTTCTTACCCCTGCGTTACCTTGGTGTGTTGGGAATAGCCCCTGCAGAGTGTTTGTAGAGAGCAGGACCTCAAGCTCTCAGCTCCTCCTGGAGATCTGGGGAGATAGGTGGTTGTGTTCAGCTGCAGATCGATGTTTGCACAAGGAGAGCAATAAATTTCAGACTCTCACGTCATTAAATCATGCATTTTAGCCTGGGATTCTGTCCCAATCTCAACAAGTGTTTGTTAATAGTTAAGGAGGCCTTGACAGATTCTTAACAGGTTAATAAATAACTCAGGGAAAAGAAGGTTTCTTTCTAAATTACAAGTTAGTTTGCTTTATTTTTAATGCTATTGCTCACGAGTGCCTTGTAAAATTTCTCGAGAGTGTAAGTAAGTGACAGGCCAATGGCATTGAAGTCACTTGTGTTCTTTTTATTATGTTCAGCTAAGGCAAGTTTGTTTTAGACTCTTGCCTCCTATGAAAGATGTTACAGGATTAAATATGCTGCCATAAATAAGGATTAAAAAGGCCTATGGAACTTGGTTGCAGAGTCTGTCCTCTTGCAAAATTGGATTACAAATTCCAGGTGATGTCATCTCAGGTATGAAATACTTCCAGCCAGAAGAGATCAGGTTATTTTCCTAATAGCATTCCTGAGAACTAGTGACTGTGAATCTGGGATTCTGCAATTGATCTTGTTTCTCCATATGTTGAAACAGCCCTAGCAAAGAGTGTTTGGTCTCCCACCCTCTTGGATTATTTGGTGAATTTTTCTTTCATCTTAGATTACAGACAGACAAGCATCAGCTCCCGAGGTGTCATGTACCAGCTACTGAATATAGAGCTCTAAGAAGAAGAAAACACAGAGTCTGATTCTTTAATTAGTTCATGCATCTGCTTTGTTAGCTGATCAGAAGTCCAAGAGCGTAAGGAGTATTTGGCCCAGGACACTGATAGCCATGCAGTGAGATCATCAGCAGTTCTTTCCAAGAAGGAAGGTTAAGGAGTCCTCCTTCTAGATCCCAAAATAGATTTCCTGTTGAAAACTCAGACACTGTTTCAATATCTCAGAGCCACTTCTTCACTATGTGAAGAGTTTGAGGGATTGTGGAGTTTGTTATCCATATGACTTCCAGTAAACCCTCACCTAAAACTGAAGTCAAGGGATCTCTGTGCTCTTGTGCTCTTGTCCTCTCACAGCTCTGCAGATGTGTCCTTTGTAAGCTGCTGTTCTTTGTTCTGATAGAGCCTCCAAAGGGCAAAGATGATCCAGGCACCCAGAAGATAGTTTTGCTGCCAAATATGAGGTGCCTTGTTTCAGAAATGAGAGCAGTTCTTACTTTTTCACACATTTTAGCTCATCCATCCATCTTTTGAATGTTTGACTACCTTAATATTTACCTTTAGTAAGTCTGAAAAGCAGCTCTGCAGAATGCTGATCCACACAGAGAGAAGCACCGAGACCCTTCTCCCCAGTTGCTCTTGTCTGGCACAGCCCCACTCAGAGTTGTCCTGCCTTTGCTCTCCCAGCACAAACAGGCCTCAGGAATGGCCAATATCCACCAGTGTCCTGCTCAGTGTCAGCCATCCCAGGCTGGGTTGAACTGGCTGAGGAGATGGTCTTCTGAATTCCAGTGAAAATGGAAAGCTTTGGGGGAAAACTCCTTTGTTGCAGCAGTCATGTCACACTCTCAGACTACACATATGTGTATAGGTATATAAAGTTAACTCTGTGATCCAACTTAAATCTCTTGCAGATTAAGGTAATGCTGTTTTCTGGAAAATAGCTGTCACCCTAGAACCACCAGCTTCTGCTGCCCATATTAATCTGTGTGTGGAACAGGGTTACATGCACACTTACTGCTTGGAATGAGAGCAGCCAGTCTGCTCAGCTTGGTATTTAGTTAGGAATAGAATAATTATATGTGTGTAGTTCTCAATATAATAAAATCAAGATCTGGCATGGTTGCTGGTCTTGTCTTAACCCTAACAGTATGCAAAGACTTCAGTTTAATACCAAGGACCCATTTTAAGTTGCATGGATGCCTTGGGTTAAGAACAGGGACTGACAATTGTGGGTTATGTCCACATCCTGCCTACCACAGACGGATATATTTAAAGCTCCCTTTTCCAAGTGCATCCTTTCTATCTTCAGGTTTTATGTTGGAAATGTCTTTTTCTTGAACTGCCCAGACTCTGTAGTGCTGGTGCTCTGGTCAGAGGTTTTTATTTCAAGGGCTGGTGATGCTTGTGCAGTGTCTTTTTGGCACTGGTAGCATTTTATTTAGTCCCCAGTCAAACCACACTCAGCCACAATGAGCTGCCTTGAAGATTGATTTAAAGCAATAGATTAATGTCATAAACTGTTTGCTGGAAGCACTGTACCATTCCTAGTCCTGTGCCAAGGCTTGACTGTGAACTGGAGTAGAGGTTTCTTTTCTGCAAGCTGGACCAGTTTATTTCTCTGGTTTGCAGGACTCTTAGAGTACTTTTACCAAAACAAGTAGGAAAGTAGGAGTATAGGCACATTTTGCCAGGGCACAGGGGTGGGAAAGAGCAGCAAGGGCTTGCACTGCTGCATGCTTTGTACCCTGTGCCCAGGAGCCTGGATCAGGGTGAGGGAAGAAAGCTGGCAGGGGACACAGAGGCTGGGAGATACCACATACCAGTACTGCTGTGTGTCTCCAGTCCTGGCATTCCAGCCACATCCTTGTCCCGAAAGGGGCAAACTGGAGCAAAGTTAGCACAGGCCTGGTATGCAGGGGCACAGGGCACAGAGGCACAGCAGAGCATGGAGATGTGGAGATGTGGATCTGTTGTCTGTACACTTCTTGGCCACACAAGGAAACCTGTTCCAGATGAGATGTTTTAACTCTCTCCAACTTTTCCTTATCCTGGGAGGAGGCAAATGGAGCTGAGGGCCCCACCTTGTAATTAAAGGCATCAGAGATGAGGAGCAGAAAGCCCTTGGCTGGGATAGAGGGAACAGGTTGGTCTGCAGCTTCCTCCATCCCCATGAGGAGAGACCTTTGATGTCTCTGAGTGGTGACTCTCAGCCCATTAATTCCAGGCAGTTTTCAGTCTGAAGGGTATGGCAGGCACAAAGCAAAAAACCAGATGTCAAGCTTTCTGCCCTTCCCTGGAACCGTGAGCAGAGGCTGGAGGACGTCTTTGTGCCTTTGATTACATATAAATATTCTCTGTGTTGTTCTGTTTCTCCCATAACCCCTCCTGTCCTGTGACTTCACCTGATGGTCTTTAGAGAACAAGGGGACTATTCTTGGAGACCGTCCTCATCCTAGAAATCATAAACTTGGCAGCTTCCCTGGCTCTCTCTTCTTGGACATGGCCCTATCTGAAATGCTCATGGCACATCAAAGCAGCCAACACGTGCTCCCAAAGGGTCTGCTCTCTATTGAGGACACAAGTGTCCTGTCCTCACATATTGAGCTACTCACAGCTTCTGCTCTTGCTGCTCAGTTCCACGACCAAAAGCCTTGCATCTTCTAATGGAAATATTTGAAAAATAAAATCAGGCTAGGATAAACTGCAGAGAACAACATCAGCATGTGAATAATACGGATAGAAGTCAGGCTATAGAACTAGTAGTTCTATGGGTGGGATTTGAAAGTCTCCCAGAGCTCTGAGTTCCATTGGTATAAAATGACAGCTGTGTGCACTATTTTTGTTTGTTTGTCTATAATTTTAAGAATCTTTTGGGGTTTCCCCCATTAACATTTCCTTAGTAAGGACCCTTTCTCCATACCAGCTCTTTTAAAGATTAAGAAAAAGACAGTGGCAGTGTGGGCAGGGTGGGCTGAGGTAACTGCAATCTGTGTCCTGCTCTGAGGTATGTCATTGGACACCTGGAGACTGTATAGCTATGGCCATGAACCTGGCCAAAGGCAAATGAAATTGTGGTGCAGTCACTTCAGGAACACCACCTTGCATCAACCTGAGCACATTCATTGGAAATTTATCCTTTTTGGAGAAAAATAAATTGGTTAATTTTAAAAATTACTGTTTATTTTCACACAATTCAAAACAGCACAGGGTGTGATCCACACAGTGAAGCAACAGTGTGATGAAAGCAGTTACATTTTTCTCACACTGGTTGTGGTAGGTGCGAGCACAGATAACACCTCAGGGCAGGGTTTTACCTACACTTTGCGGGGCAAAAGCCACCACTTCCATGGGAAGCCGCAATCTCTCCGACTGTCCTGCCCTCATGTCGGCTCCTCCCATGTGTGTAAATGTATGAACTGATTATATAAGTGACCTGGGTTACAGTTAACCTGGAGAGAAAGGATGATAAGATTAAAAGAACAATAAATTAATGCCACCAGTGTTAGGTTTTATTGACTATGAACACTCACAAGAGCTGCAGCCTGTGAGACCTTGGGTCAGTGGTAGCACTTGCAGCAGGGCCCATGGGAGCATTAGCCAAGCAATGCACGTACCTGGGGCTCCACAATCACAGGGGTGCACATGCTTCCCTCTCTTAGTTTTATTTTTTAAGTCATCCCAATTAATTAAACAGCTGATGGAATGGTAGGGCAAGCACATAGTGCAAAAACTGTAAGCTGCACAGATTTTCAGTGTGGACCTGATGAAAAGGCTTGTTGCTGTACCCTGGTTCTCATGAACATAATTAACTCCGCTCTGAGTCAACTGAAACATCAACAAGTTGGCCATTTTCAAAGCAAAAGTGATTTTACAACAGTGAAATTGATATTGGAGCACATAAAATGCTGAAGAAAAGCCTTTCCTTTACACAGTGGTTCTGAGGTTTTGAACAAAAACTTTCTTACTTTTGTAGAATGGATTTTTTCTTGTAGTTCATTATTTTGACAGAGAATTCACCTGCTTTTCACTAATTTTTTTGGCAGGGGAAAAGCCAACATTTTTTTAGGAGGACTCATTGAAGAAGAGAGACAGGGCAAGGTAAAGGAACACGATTAACTCCAGCAGAATTGAAAAAAGCCAGAGTGTGTAGTGAGCAAGTGCCTCTTTGCTTTAGTGCTTTAACAAATTATCTCTATAAGCCTGGCTTATTCCTGAGATTTTATTTCACTTCAGTTAGTTTAATTCCACATTGACCCCCACACATACTCCACTTGAATAAGTAGACAAGTATAGGACAGATTTGGCAGCCCACTATTGCAAATTTCACAGTGAGTAGCATTGGTTTGTGTGAACAATGTCATTCTAGTGGTACTCTTTTAAGGGTGGTGGATCCAGAGCAGCATATAATGGGTGTGTGGCAGATTTTTTTGGATGATGGAGCTTGAAGGACAGGCAGTTTGAGTTTGGTACTGGGAAAATCTTCAAAGAAAAGGATGGGAGTTTTTGCATAATGTTTTCTTCCTACAGCTGCATTTCATGGGGTAAGGATCCGAGAGGCTGTTATCACAGTAGATTCCAGAGATAGGGTTGCCACTTTTGGGTCAATCAGTCAAAGGCAGTCCAAGTTCCTTTCTCATTCTTTCCTACCCTCCTGCAAATAACCTGCAACCTGCTGCAGCACCTATAACACTGGGAACTTTTGTCTGGAGCTGCTGAGCCTTATGGAAACCAGGCATTAATGAAGGGGTCACTGCTCCCATCTGTGGAGAAGCTGGGGGGGGATCCATCATTGGTAATGGCTCCACAGCACAGAAATTGTCTTCCAGCAGTTTGACCCTGGCAGTCAACTGTCAACACAGATGGCAAATGGGTCAGGGAAGCTCAGGTGTCTTGGGAAGTCACCCCTCAAAGCCTCATGCTGGGTAGATGTGTGTTGTCCTTGAAACCTCTTCTCCTGGAGATGTTGGGGAGAAGGAGGTGCTCCTACATAACTGACGGAGCGTGACCCTGACGAGTGTGTTGTCTTTATTCTTCCAATCCAACCCATGGCTGCCACGAGCATGGCACAGATGTAAAATCATACTGTTTTTCTCTCTTAAGCAAACATCCTCACATATGCTGGAAGGGTCTGTGCCAGAGGACAGGGAAGGATTTCTCCCCTGGGGTGTTTGGCAGGCACGGTGGCTGCAGTGGCCATGGTCCAGTAAACTGATAATGTGCTCATGAGTCACTTCTCAAACACAGAACTGGTGAAACAGGCTGCACGAGACCTCATCAGCGCTCAGGATATCACAATTACAATGGCCTGGCTCACTGAAGGAGGGCAAATGCATGATTATTTATCAGGAAATTATTTATAAGGAAATGTCAGTACAGTCGCCTTCTCCCAAGGAAAACCCATGGCTGCTGTCAGGACACAGCTATGGGCTCTCTGGGGAAGTGAAGATGAACCTTTGATGTCCTTGCTTCATTCACCCTTGTAGCAATTCAGTTCAGAAGGAGCATTTGTGGTTGAGGTGTTCTCCTGATGATTTTCTTATAGCTTTTATCACCTCCTTGCACTTTATCAAATCAGTTCTCTCCTCTGCACTTCCTCTCTGAGTGAAGACTTCTGGTAACTGGGAAAACCCCAGAAGTTTCACTTTGCTGTAATCACAGAATGGCTGGGATTAGATGGGACCTCAGGAGAACATCTAGTCCAACCCCCTTGCTCAAGCAGGTTCACCTAGAGCAGGTGGCCCCTGTCTGAGGCACACAGGGTCTTGTACAGACCACAGTGGATTGTATGAACTGCCAAGAGTCTCTGCCTGTGCTGTCCCTCCTGCTCAAATTCTGGCTCCAGCAAAGGTCTAAGCAGAGTGTTCTGCACACCTTGTTATTCAGGTTGGTGCACATTCCTGGGAGCAGCACTTACCCTTTTACAGCTCCTGCCTCAGCTGTGGTCCGCTGTGGTATTTTCCCCAGTGATGCTCCAGAACAAACCTTTCTGTCATTAACTGCCTAGGTGGATTTAAAGGTGGTAAAACAACAGAGTCTGAGTTGGGACAAGAAGGTAGAGACACACACATAGTATTGGGCCTGTTGAGAGCTCACCCCAGCCATGGTGACCCACTGGGTGAGTGGGAGTGGTGACTGTGGAGGACAGCAGACCACCTCTGGTGGGAGCAGTCACGGGTGAAGGAATTTACTGCACTGCGGGTTGGGGTGGTTTTTGGCAAGTGCTTAAACACTGCTAGTTGGCCTGGGTTGATTCACTACTCAGTGGTGGAGGGTCATGGGCAGGAAGGGGCTGTGCCCCTCTGTCCTCAGCCAGGAGAGACAATCCCTGCAGCAGCCAGCCCACACCACCAATCCATCACAAAACTGTTCTCTCCACGGATGTGACTCCATGTGGATGGTGGAGTCACTATCCCTGGAGGTGTTCAAGGAATGACTGGACATGGTACTCAATGCTCTTGTCTAGTCAGCAAGGTGGGGGTGGGTCACAGGGTGGTCTTACCATTCTGTAATTCGGTGACACTCTGGTGGTGTCTTGTGTCCCAGAAAAGAAGGTTTGAGATACATGTTTTCTTCTTAGGTGAGGAAAAACCATGTGAGTAGGATAGGAAAGATTTCATTGCTCCCTGTGGGGTTTTGAAAAGCCTCCTCCATGAAAAAGAGACCCTTGAGTTCAAATTTACAGCAACCCAAGCCACTATACAGCTGTACCTAACACCTGCAGCTCTCAAGGAATCTCTTGGTTCCTTATCCTTGCATGTTGTCTTTTCTGACAGTCACAGGTGTGCGTACAGCTGTGCAGTTTATTTACTCCTCTTGATTTAGGTGCCACTGTCTTTTAAACAGGCGCATCCTCAGGTTGGATTGCATTCCCACATATTTCTGCTGGATAAGAAGCATGTGCTGCTCAGTACTTTTTTTAAAAGGAGGGGAGGGTCAGCATGGTATCTGGACCAATGCCTCATTCCCAGAATATCCACATTTAGCTGTTTTTGTCTCTGAAGTCCTCTCTAAGTTTGTTTTACATCTGTCTGCTTTACAGCTGTAGGAGGTATGAGTACCTCATACTCTATGTGGTATGAGCAGCCTCTTCCCAGTCCCCTAACATCTCTCCTACTCATAGAAAGGAAGGGAGAGGAAGCCACAAGCATCTTTTCTGTCCCCAGGGTACAACAGGGCTGTGGCACTTGACCTAAGTCCCTAATGCTGCCCAAAGTGACCAGTGGCTCCCAAGTGACAAGACCTGTCTTTTCAATTTTAAGCCTGTTTGTAAAAGGAGGGCTCTTTTCAATTTTTTTTTCTTTCCTCTTTTGATGCCAATCTCTATTGTTTGAGGAAACTTTTGCTAGGAAACTGGGACTGGGGAAAAGGAAACTCAAAGACAGAGCAGCCAAACCCTTTGCAGGAATCTGCTCTCTTCTGAAGGTTAAAGCTTGTCATTTTTTGATTTACTGGAAATGATTGGTGTTTCCTTTGTTCTCCTTTGTGGTGGCTGCTCTGATAAGCCCTGAGGGATACTTTCCTTGGACAGATCTGGAACATTTACAGCAAATGAAATAAGGAAAGTAAACCCATGTCCTGTTATTCCATATCCCATTTCTTATTAATCAGGGATTTTCCTTGTTTCAGAGAGAGGCTCAGGACTCAGTCTCTGTAACTGCTGAGGACTCTAAATGGCTGCAGATCCTGAAATGACATCCACTACAGACTGCTGTGATGAGAATGCTGCTGAAGGCACTACAGGATTTTTTTTTTATTTCTTTTGTGGACAGTGGCTTCTGAGACTGGCACAGCTCAGAGATGAGGCTTGTTTTGGAGCCTGATTTGAAGCTTGCAGGCAGCCCAGAGCCCTTCCTTAGAGAGTACAACCCTGAGTCCTTTCCAGGACCAGAGCAAGAGAATGCTGCGGCTCCAGGCTGAACAGGGCTGTGTGCGGCCCAGAAATACATGGGGAGATGCTGCAGGTCCAGGTTAGCTGATAAAGCCCCACTGGTTCTAGGAATAAATGTCTTCTACCAGGCTGGATGAGGATGGTAAGTGGAAAGAGACTTGGCCAGTTGTGATGCAGAACACGTGTCATGTAAAGTGGTGCTGCTGTCACTCAGCCTCACTGTTCTTTACTAAGGTGGAGTCCTCTCACATGCTGGAGGGCTGCTCAACAAGGTGCCATTCCCCTGGTTGTGCAACAGCAAACTCTGCTTATCCCTGCCAGGGACTTCCCTGCCTGGAGAAGGCTGGAGGCCCCAACCCACATTCCCACTGAAGCGGTAGGAGACTTTCCCAGTGACATCAGTGGGCTGCAGCCAGCTCTGTGACACCTCTGTGCCTTGGTTTCTTGGTGTAGAATGCAGTACAACAGCCACCACCTCCTCAGAGTGCTCAGGCTGTTTGTATTTTATGAAGCACTGAGATGTGTGGGAAAAATGTGTCACGAACATCCCTCCTGAGAAGGCAGAGCCTGAGCATTTGTGACTGCTGTTTCTAAGCTGCAGGGACAAGCCTGGCAGGTGATGTTACCTGCTGTGAGCAGCTCTGCTTGGAGGCAGGAAGAAGTGGGGGCCACTGCCTTGCTTAGACCAGTATGAACTTGGGCAGACAGCAGCTGAGTGACCCCCTTGCCCAGTGCTTCCCCAGCCCTCTCTATAGCTTTGTGTCCTGGCCATGGTGAGGTGTTTTGTGCTGTTCTGGTTGCTTCAGCACAAACACAACTCACCAAATCTGAGGGAGCTTGAGGAGCCAGCAGCTGGTCTTGTTACCACCCTTATGCCTTTTCTTCTATCAGCCTTTAAGGCCAAGCTACAAGGTGATGACAATGTCCACCAAACTGCTCCAGATGACCCAGAAACCTTCCCTCTTTGAGTTTGTTTGTGGGTTTTT
>VYZS01003462.1:5752-20190 GCA_013400695.1 Neodrepanis coruscans | reverse complement strand
GGCCATCATGGCGCCATCACCCGCAGCCCCCGGCGCGCGCGGCGGCCCCGCTCCCGCCGCGGTCCCCACAGGCGCGACAGCGCGGGGCCGCGGACAGTCCCATCAGAGTGTAGCAGGGGAGGAGCGGTTTTATCCTCCCCAACCTACAACAGAAGGGATCCACAAGGGTCATTGAGTCCAACCTTCAGTCTTGCACAGGGCTATCCCCAAAAGTCACACCATGTGCCTGAGAGTATCACTCAAATGCTTGTTGACCTCTGTCAGGTTTGGTGCTGTGACCACTGTACTGGTGAGCCTGTTTCAGTGTCCAACCACCCTCTGGGTGAAGAGTCTTTTTCTACTATCCAACCTAAACCTCCCCTGACACAACTTCAGACCATTCCCTCAGGTTCTGTCACTGGTCACCACAGAGAAGAGATCAGTGCCTGCCCCTCGTCTTTCCCTTATAAGAAAGTTGCAGACTAAACTTTCCTAGATAATTAATGAAGATGATAACCAGTGTAAGATACAAGGACAAGTCTCTTCTAGCAGTTTCTACTCCCTTTAGTAGTAATGTTGCCTATATTCTCAAATCTGATAATTTATTTCTAACCTTTGCTTTCTATATTTTCACCTCTTTATATTAATTAACGTGATAAAAACTGATAATTTATTTCTAATCTTTGCTTTCTATATTTTCACCTCTTTATATTAATTAACATGATAAATTTCTTCCTGTCCTACAGAAGCTTATTTTCTATAAAAATCATTAATTGGAGATTTATCAAAATCCTTTGGCCAGCCAAGGAGTTAAGCAATAGCAACTGATCCATTTTTACCAACATGCTAATCCACATGCAAGTGGATTGTAACATGCCTGCCTTTGGCATATTGTCTATTTCTTGTTACCTAATATTGATCAAATTTAATAGGTATCCACTAGCTCTGGTCAGAATTATGCTTTCGTCCACTCTAATTCTTTAGTGTCTTAATTGCATATAGTTTCTGCAGTCTAACAAATGTGTTTATTAAAAAAAAATCCCACAACCAAACATCCTAACCACTCTAGTTTTTATGCCATTAGCAAGTCCTTTTTCAGAAATGGTTTGCTCTGCCTTATATATTTCTGCCACTTATATTTGTGTCTTTGGTGAACATGAGTATAAGCTTTCTTAAGGAATATCTTATTTTGAACAGTCTCCTTTGTCCTNTTTTTTTAGTGAGGTTTTATCCCATCACTTCTTCACAATGAGATGTTACCCCATTAAGGCACCAATTTCCTTCCACTTACTAAAAATTAAGAAAAGACCTCTGTACACTGCACCTATGTTTGGTCAGATTAATGGCACTCAGTATCATGAGGTTTTCTGCTGTTCTCAGTTTTTTCAGTTTCATTGCTCTAGATGGCTCAATTTGATCAATCTACTTTATTATCCTCNCTTTTTTTTTTTTCTGGTCTTTCTATAATGTTTTTTGATTGCTACAGCCTGACATACACTGACATACACTTGCTTAAAGTGCCTAAAACGACATTCTTAATCTTTACACCATCTGCAAATGTTTAAGCTTTTCTGCTCTTATTTCATTTGCAACAAGACTATGTAATTGCCATTTTTTTTTTTAAATTAAGAGCTCTTGTAATAGATTTTGATTCTTTATTCACTTATGAGTGTTGCCAACTCTTAGCATCTTATATGCACTGTAACAAATGTTCTTAAATAATAAAATTTTAAATCAGCTCCTTTTTCTGGATCAAGTCAAGTGTTGCTTTTTTCCCTTTGGTATCATTAAGTACCCAATCCATGAGGAAGGCACTTATAATACCCAAGAGTTTCATTATCACACCATGATGTGACATTTACACAGGTACTGAGGATAATTGAAATCTTCTACTTTTATTGTGTTTCCCATCCTCATAACTCTAACATTTCTTACTCTTTTACTAGAACACTATTCATCCTCGTAATAAAGTATTCTTATATGTTCCTATGGTTTCAGTCTCTGTATACAATGTCTCAGTCTTTTATATGCAAGGTTAGAGACTATAAGGGAGAGGAAGTCAGGATTGCTTACATGTTTTGTTCCAGAGTGGAGAATACTTCAGAGGTTTTGGCAGTCTCTGTATCTCATGTAGGTGGTTATTCCAAAGTCAACTGATGAAACTCCTTGGAAAATTAGTGAGGAGAAGGGGTACAAGTTTTTGTCTTAAATTTTATGTATGTACTTTAATAATTTTAATCCTGTTAATAGTTGTAAATAAATATGTACAATAATGTTGCACTAGAGATCAACTATCAGATGCAGAGGTGGCTGATGTCAACTTAAATGATACCCGGTGACCTGCTAGAAAGTGGCCACACTGTTGTTGCTTGTGCAAGGAGCTGCATTAGCCACATAACACCCTTGCTTCTGGTGCTCCTTTTAAAAAAGTGGTTTTTTTCCCTTTTTCAATCATAAATTCCTTACTCCTTGCCAACACTAAAAATAGGCACCTGTGGGAAAATATAATTAATTGTGCTATCACACAGCAGGAGATGTAAGTTATCCTTTAAATTATACACAAAACAGTGAACATACACATTGGCTCTGGCTTACTTGCCACAATTATTTTGGGCAACTCAACAGGGTTCATATTATTATTGAACTGTCAGATACAATCGTCCTACTTCTGCTAATTGTCCCTCTGTGAATTTTAGCACCTGAGTGGAGTTTTGTCTAAACCACTGCACGCTTTAAGAAATGATGTATTACGAAAGGCAAAGCATTGTAGCACCTGAATTTGTCATCCAAAGCTGAGCAGACAGCAACTTATTTATAATGGTACTCTATCATCCTTCAAGCCTCGATGGAACCCTTATTGTATACCTATAATAGGAGATATGTCTCAGGCTTCTGTTCTGTGTAGATCTGAATCTTACTTCTAGCTGCATACAATGCATTTTCATAATATCCTACATCCACATTGAAACCTTCTGATATTTTGATCAGCCAAGACCTATGTATGAGATTAAGCTATTTACTGTACACTGACATTTAGAGTCAAAGGTGGCTTTCTAGATTAGGAAATCTAGTTCAGTTAATAAATATAATATTCTAAAAAAAAAAAAGAGACCACCTTAGAACGGGAAGGAATGCCTGCCTACCTACAACTACTGCCTGTACCAGAGTGTACACATACACTAACCGTGGCTGATGTCCTCCCACTCCTGCACTTAGACAGATGAACAGCTCTCATGATGTCCTTTGTGGTTACTGGCCAGTAAAAAACATTGACATGTTTTTGCTGTTTATCAGCTGTGCTAGTTGTAGAAGTTGAGTTGAATTAATGCAGCATTCCTTTCCAGCAGAGACATGATGGCAGCAAAGCAAGCAAGTGCCATCAGCATTATCCTTGTACATCTCTCTGTGCTGAAACTTGTAATGCTCAGGATTGTTTCTGTAGAGTACCCCCTTGCTCTTTCATCACAGGACACAGACCCAATCCACTAAAATCAGTGCATGCTCAATTGACCCCAGATACATTTTGGATCAGACTATGAGCCCAAGCTAATTTTCTATGTATCCTTTTATTATGCAACAGGGGTTCCCCTCTGTCCTCTCAAACTGATGCTCTGTAAGCATCTGGTTTGTTAACTACTGTTAACCATCGACATTATAGAGTTCACTAAAGACCAAATATGACAAGGAGGCCATCCTAGACCACTTTGTATTACATTCAATTTTTGATGCCTTAAGAACACTAATACCAAGCATATTTTTATTTTCAGATAGCTTGGCTGATTATTTTTTCAACAGACTCCCTACAAAGTCAGAGAAACTTTAAAAATACACTTTATACTAAAAGCTTTACCACCCACCTGTCACTTATACAAAACATATAATTTTGAGAAATTACGGGGAAAAAAAGGTAAATTTTAATTTACCAATCTTTGTCAAGTTAAACTAGACAAATACACAAATTACCTGCCAAGACCTAAGTTACTTCCTTAAAAAGGATAAATAAATGTCCTTTATTATTTTCAAGTATTATTAAAAGAACTTGCTGATTGACAGACAAGAAGTAATCTCTGGGATGCATTATCACTGTTACAGACTGAATATATGTAACTAGACATAAATGTCCAAAATGTCACAGAATGGAGGATAATTTTCTGAAAAAAAACTTGATGCAGCTCAAGTTGAGAGTCTTATGGATTGAAAATCTTATGACAGATGACTTCCCATAGGACTGCTTACGTTTTTTTCTTGCTTTTCATCCAGCAACACTATAGAAACATGATTATAAATCTGCACCCAGGCCTGCCCTTTAAAGGAATTGCTCTCAAGTGAAAAAGAATCATGGGTATGACCTTTAAAAGACAGAACACGACCAATTAGGAAGATATTTTCTAATGTTCCCAAGAGTAGGAACAATTGTGCAGAGCTGGAGTCTGGAGACAAAAAAAATTGTAACTATAATCTTCAATAGGGCCTGGACAATGTTAGAGGAATAGCTATTCAGAAGTGGGGGATGTCAGGATTAATTATATCTAGAGGCAGACCAGATAAGATTATTTTTCACCATTGTTTAAAAAATAGTAACATTAGATTAAAAAGTTTAAGCTCACTGAAGGGCAATGTGGTTAGTGGAGCTGGCACTTAAAATCCTGCATCTTGAGTGGGAAAATGGAATCATTACCGGAGGTATCTGTTTAGGGAATGAGCAAGTTTCAGATGGAGTGATTGTATCTTGATTTGATTTGATTTGTATCTTGATATAGATTTGCAAGTATGATGCATAAATTAAGTGAAGTGGTATTGGTGCACATAAAAATAAAATGAAATAAAGCAAAACAAAACAATACATTATTTAGCTTTCATGGAGCGTTTATCTCATACACAGTGATGGGTCCACTGTAAATTTCTTAGACTGAATTTCCAACAAACATTCCCAGACCTCGTAATATCTTATAAAACTAGTATTTAACCTCTGCCAAGCTGCTTTTGACTATTGTTTTTAAATAACAAGACAAAATATAAAAGATACAGGGTAAATTTTTATTGTTTTGAAACAATATTTTGTTGTTTTGAAACAATATTGTATGAGAAACTCACAACACAAATGATGCAAAAGCTAATTAATGGAATGTTGCCCACAAGAAATAGAATAAAAATTTTAAAATGTCCTGAGAACGCTGTAAGAGTATTTAATTGCACTAAAATCCAGAGACAACATTAATTTCTTTTAAGATACAGCTATAAGAAAGTTTCTTAAATCTTATCTAGGCAGCTAAATACTTTTTATGGGGTCAACAGGCTGGAAGATGTTAGATTATGTGATTATTCTGTTTCCAAAACTATTTTCAAAATTCTGAGTACTGCTTCTGCTGAATTCTGTGGAAACTCCTGGGTGCCCAGAATTTTATAAAGCAGACCACTGTGAAAATTTAAACAGTTAAACCTATGGGAGTTAGGTTTTATTGGTATTGGTAAAAATATGAGCATGCATCTAATCTTATTAACAGCAGCATGCTTTGCAGTAACAAATAACTCAGCTTCTCTTCTAAGGAGAGCTAGTCACTGTGGCAAGCTGTGCATGGAAATTAAGTACTGATAATGTAATTTTCTGTTCTCCAAGGAGGTTACAGTAGACTAGATTGTCGGACTCAAATAAAGAGCCACAGAGTAAGAAAAGAAATGTAATACTTCATAAATCAAATAAAATGAGCAATTGTTACCTAAAAAATTACATCTGATGTGATTTGATTTTTCTTCTATTCTATTGAGCTTTTGCTGCCATTGACATGTATTCTCAACACCTATAATCAACAGCTTGGCTCCTGTCACATGCATCTGTTAAACCTTATGGACAGAATAACCCCATGATCAGCACCACTGTGTAATTCACCAGATTGCATGTTGGCTCTGGCTGGACAGACAATATTCTTCCACACAGTTGGACCCATTAGAAGTTTACTATTACAGTTTCCAGGGCATTGCTGTAAGATCCCAAATTCAAGGTACAGGCTTATCAAAGGGGCTTTACTTTAAAAATATACAAGGCTCCAAAAGTCCTTTTGTCAGATCTATTAAAAGGGCCTTCAGTTTTTTTAATACCTTGAGGCAATGCACCAGAGAAGATACTGCACATGTTTCTCAGGAAGTCAAATAACCAACTTTTATTGGTAAAATTTAGAAAATAGGGAAAAGTTTAAAAGGCAACAGTCAACCAGAATAAAGCATTTCACAAAGCAATGACTTAGTACATGCTAACCCATACAACTTGGCAAAATCCAACCCATCCAGCTTTAAGTTACCCATATATCAAGAAAAGAGATTAGAAGAAGCAGAAGAAGTAAAGAAAGAGGAAGAAAAAGAGGGAATTATACCTACCATACTAGATGTGGTGTAGATTCAGCTACCAGGGGTCCAGTTAAGGACCAGAGATGGAATAGATAACAGGACCATGGGCACACAATGACCATATGGTCCTGATTTTATTTGCTCTAGCTCCACTTTGGCCATCCCCCCAGGTGGGGATTCTACTGTGCCAGCCAATCTGGGGCTGAGTCAGAGGCTCCAGGGGGTGTGACATGGAGAAGTGCTCCATGTGTGCCAGCAATTGACAGCTGCCCTGGGGCTGCCCAAGGAGGCTCCAAGGAGCTCGCATGCGGGACAGGGCATTACCTCACCTACGTGAAATTCAACTTGTGCCTTTCAACCACACACATACACACACGGAGTTGAGTTGGTCCTCAATGCCAACAATAATTAATATAATAATCCAGTGACTCACAATTGCCTTAATTCATACTTGTAGTTTAATGCTAAGGGCATCAGATTCAAGTCAACATTGATGGGATTCTAGCATGAAAACAACTGCTTCAGTGCTTTTGGGGATAAAGGCAGGCACAAACTCATATTTTACTCACTAAAGGATCTGATTTAAAAAAGGAATGCTGTAATGCAGCTACTATGGGTCGTCAAGGATCTGGCAAGGCAGCTGGGTGGAAAGGAACCTACAAGAGGGAAGACTGTTCTACTGGAAAATTGCTTCTGGATATAGGCATGGACATGAATGCAGTCTTAGCAAATATCATCCAACTTGAGTTGGGCAATCCAATAAAATGAAAGACACAACTTTGTATGGTGTCCCTGGGTAAAATGTACATGGAGATATACACGTGCAGTTTTTCAACATGAAACAAGGTCAAAGAGGAATAATAAACATGAAAGGGCAAAACAGGGCAAAAGTTTACGCTTCTTGTTTATCTTGAAATACAATATTTACCTCACCCACCTTTAGGCACTTGGATAGGAAAAATGACTCTCTGCAAGTGAGAGAAAGAGACAGATGTCTTCCAAGGGAGCTTCAGCCTATCTATGATCCTATCTGGGCTCTAGATGTCTTTCTAGATGCCCTTTACTGGATTAACAATAACACTGTTCCTTATGTCAGCACTTCAGGCCAAGTGAATGAATCTGAAAAACTCTGTTCAAATCCTCTGCTGAGTCAACAGAGAGGATGTTGCCTCATCAGTTCTGTGTGAAGAAGTAGCAGTGCCAGAAAAAGTTTTTTCCCTAGTGGTTTCTGAAGATGGTCAGAAAAAGACATCCTATCTGACACCACCACTAAGCCTTGATTGGGCATTTTTAGTTTGCCCTGTTTTGCCACAATTACTTGCAGAGTTTTGTTTACAGAACCACGTTGACATGTCAGAAGAAAATTTCGTAGTCTCTTACTTATCTGTGGAGGTACAAATGTTTACATGCATAGCCACTTAGTCAAAAGTTAGTCATATTTGACTACACAGGGTGTTATTTCAAAACAAAATTAAAATCACTGATCTACCCAAGACACTCTCAGTATTTTAAAGTAAACTTTTAAATTTAACTTTTAAACATCTTTTAGTACTGACAAATTAAATGACAAATTCTTAGTGGACATAAAGGCTGCTATGCCTCTGTAGATCTATGCTGACTTGTGTCAGCTAATGGGTGACCTGGCATTGACATTTCTTTTTCAGTCCATTAACCATCTCACTATTTGTATTAGTAGCATTGACAGTTGCAACATTATAAAAAGAGGTTTTCCACATCCTAACATGATGTTTTATTTGAATTCAGATGCACTGACACAGATGCTAAAACGAGACAGTTTTGACTTTTTGCATTTTTCATTTTTCATTCTTGAAGTGAACACCTTGTTTGGTATCTTCACATGTAGTGACAGGACAAGGGGTTGTGGCTTTAAACTGACAAAGGACAGGTTTATATTAGATAATAAAGCACAAATCTCTGCTGTGGGAATGGTGAAGCACTGGAACATGTTGTTCAGAAAAATTGTTTATGCCCCATCCCTGAAATTGTTTAAGGCCAGACTGGATGGGCTTTGAGCAACCTGGACTATCGGAAGGTGTCCCTGCCCATGGCAGGGGGCTTGGAAACAGATGATCTTCCAACTCAAATCATTCTATGATTCTATAATCCACACATTTTCACCAAGTAAAAAAGGTAGACTTCTCCTGACAGACTGTACAACCCATTTCCTGATCTCTTTTTCTTACAAATAATCAATATGAAGCAGGACCCTAAGATTAGCCTAATGTATTATATAACATCAAATGACATAGGCCCATTTTTGGCAATGATCATACATGCAGACCTTCTGAAAACTCTCAACAAAGAAGACAAATTTTTTTGTTGGTCGAGAGTTTTTACAACTGCAGTTTCTTACTGGACATCATATTTTACTGTCTAAATAACTTCCCTGATAAACCTTCCAGCTCATTGACATGAATTATGAATGTGTCAGCAGGGTTGATTTTCAAATGCGTGTCAACATTTTAACATCTGAACATCTATGTAAATGCAAGCTTTTAGCAGAATTTGAATTTAACAAATTACAGTTTGTGACTCTAATTTATGAGAACTATGTAAATATCTAAGATTTTTATAGCTACTTCTGCTTAAATTAATCACAAATTACTAATTATGCCTTTTTCAGCTGCAGGATATGCAAATTCAGTTGCATAAAGAAAGGAAGCATTGAAGAATAGATTGATTTCAGACAGATTGTGCAGCATCATTTTTAAACTGAAGAGTGCAGCCTTTTAACCTGCTACAGACCTAACTGTTCTACATCTGTTTCGTTTATATTGAAATCCAAAATAATAAGAAAAAAAATTATAAATTATATTATTACAGAGAATAATAATAACTCATATCCTCATCAAAGTCTGTACACAGTGCATATCTGTACACCACTGCAAAGCAAACAAAACCAGAAATTCAAAAATATTCAAAAGTATGGACTAGTTTGTCATACTGCAGCTCTAACACATCAAGTGAGGATAAAATCTGAGAGGCACCTTACTCACAACAGAAATACTGGTTACAATGGGGTTTCTGCAGCCAAATGTACTCTGCCCTGCAGGTAAGCAGATCCAACAGCAGCAACGGGAGTTCAGAATTGAGACCTTGATGTATATACAGTAGTTCTTCCTTCTCTTAGCTGTCACATGAGCACAGTGTTGGATTTGAATACTTTTTTTTTTTTTTAATTAACTATATAGGAGGGGGGTTTCTTTATGTGTTGCTGGTCAGAAATATAATGCTTTGCTTCCTTTAAGGAAGAAATTTGTGGTTTCCTATAACTGTAAAAAGCCTAATGCTTCAAGCTTCCTTCTTTTTTTTAAGGCAATTTGTTCTTGGGTAGTTTTGTGATTCTTCAGTGGATAAGCATTCCATTTATGCTTACAGTTCCTTCCACTCAGTTCTTCTCCAGCTTCATCTTTAGTATTTTCATTGCTTTGGGGTTGTATTGCTCAAGGAAGACACAAACACAATGGAGAGAGTCCAGCAAAAGGGCATCAAGCTTGACAGAATGTCGGAGGAGAGGCTGAGAGCTGGGTTGTTCAGGCTCAAGAAGAGGACCCATCTTGGTGTCTGCAGCTTCCTACTGAGATTATGCATATATTAAGAGACAGACTCTTCTCAGAGGTGAACAAGGAAAGTACTGGAGGGAACACAACATGTTGCATTAAAAGAGAACTTAATTAAGGAAAAAAGAAAAGTCACCATTTCAGAGCAACAAGAACCCATTATCTGGTTCTAGCTTCAGAGTCAGATCCATTTTTAAAATTAGATGATTTTTTTTTATATAGATGTTGCACTATTTTAACTTTTGTATCTTAATTTTTAATTTTAATATTACTATTTTAATTTTTAAAAGTAAAATAGTCTATGCTTCTATGTCCAAGGGTTTGTTTTCTTCTATTTATAACAAAGTTCTGAAGATAATATCTAAAGCATAGTTAGGAAAAAGCCCTTACTAGACCCAGATTTTGGCAGGTGGTACTGACTGGAGTAATTTGATATGATTTTGACTAAAGAATTTTGTAGCTAATTGCAACAGAGCTGATAATTGAGATTCAGATGGATGATGGGATCCTAATTTGCCATAGAGCTGCAGAGATTAGTGGAATACTTGGCTGAAGTATGCAATGAAAAATAAGAACTTGAGACCGTATTAGTAATGTCAGACACAGAGTGCTTTTATTTATTCACTTACTGAAACAAAAGGACCCATCAGACACATCAGAAGGGAGAATCATATCCAAAATTATGCTTCAGTGTGTTTCTTAATTAGATTAAGATAAAAAACTCATTTGCGAAGTACAGCTTGGACCAAATTCATTATTTTGTTCACTGCTTCTAGTCCTGTCCTGGCAACTGTATCGGTTTGAAGAAAGCAACATAAAGCTTTATGCTAATAACACAGGTTGTTGTCCAAGAGACCCTGTTGAGTACATTGCAGTTGCCCAGAGCAACCTTGTTATACATCGTCCTAAGACTCAGGGGAACTGCAATCTGATAACACAAAACTTGCCCTAAACCAGTAATTTCTTTGGTTTTGCACAGGAGGTTCTTCTGCCACCTTGCAATCCCTTACTATCACCCTCCAGAGTTTGCTCATCTATGGACTGAGTCAGAACTCACATTGTTTGCAAAAACAATTCAGTGCCAGGTACTGCAGTTTAGGGTGTTTCATCTTTCCTTCTCTTTCACTTTTTAAAGATTTGCTGTGCTTTAGTTTGTAATTGCTGGATTTGTAAGCAAATGTTGAAGTGCTGCACAGTTAGTTGCTCATTTTATGCTTCATAAAATATTTAGATCTTTGCCATGTGATGTAGCCATGAGTCATCAGGCTGTTACTTTAACAAATCTCATCACATTGAGAGTTTGCATTCTCCAATAGCTTAGTGGCAAAGAGGGTTGCCAGAATATATTCCTTAAACGCAGGAGAATTTTGAGAATACAGCTCCTGTATACATTGCAGCTCCTGTATATAGATATATATATATCCCTCTATATTCTCCTCTTCAGTCTTCTCACCATGTACCCTATACATATACACTATATGTTTCTTTGATGGAAATTCCCCATTCCTATGCTGATGGGTTGGTTTCTCTCTCTAACTGACTTTGATCACATAAAGAAAATTCATGTTATCACTTTTGATTTTGGGTTTGTCCGGTCATGAGGAGTAATGTCTCACCTGGGCTTCAGCAGAAGATAACTATAGGCATTTCTAACATCTACAGAGCAGAATTTCTGCTAGTGCATTTCCTTAGCTAATATCTCTCTGTTTACTGATTTACTGACTCATATTGATGAAAAGTGCTGTTTTTGTAGTATCTCTCAATTACAAAGCCAAAAAGTTAAGTTCATTTGGAGTTCCAGCTTGAGGAAGCTGGTATAGAAAAAGCGGGATTTTGAATCTGCAACAAAGTTAAGAGTAGTACATGATGCCTCCTAAACTTTCTCGCTGCTTGAGCTAAATGACAAGAATGTAGATACACATCTTTACTCTTGGGGAATGTTTTGAGGGTCACTTTTTGAAGATGTTGAGAAAATATCTTTTCCTATATGCACATCCATATTCAAATATTGATTTTTAAGTTCTTTTTCCATGATTGAATTTTGCAAGACAGCTTAAAGAGTCCAAACCTTCTAGGTCACTCTTAGTTATCCTTACAAAAACATTTACATCTGCATTGAGGTTCATCAGACAGCAACACCTGAGTATGAAATGTATTCACATTAACCTCTGCTTTGTCTTAGAGATGCTAGGGAGCTCCTGAAGGGTGACAGGCTTCCAAAAATTCATAACTTGTAAAGACATCCTAGATCCTGAAGTCATACAGGTTTTGTAGCATCAGTTAGTCTGTAACTTTCAATATTTTTGAGCCTCTGAATTTAAGTGTCTTCCTCCTGGTCACAATCATTCACAGAGTTCAGTGAGCCTGGATTTGTCACTTCATCGCTCTCCCAGCTACAGTAGCAGCTCTTTTACTCCAAAGAAGACAGTTTTGTTTGAGTGTGAAGATTTTTTGGTTTGTTGGGTTTTGGGTTGGGTTTTTTGGTAGCTTATTTCCCCTGTCCTAGATAGATTTAAGTACCTTGTTTCAATGTCTATAGATATTTAATTTGATTTTCAGGTTAGTAATCTCTCAATGTTTCATAAATGTGAGCAGTTGGTTAACAAATTCCATCATGCCATAGCAATGAAGTGGTCTTTCTACTTCTTGATACTGTGTAGTTTGTTTTTCTTCTTTTCTTTTTTTCATTTTTCTTGAGGAATCATCTTAAAGATCTTATTTATAATTTATCAAAATAAGTATGAGCTTCAATTTCCCCACAAAAATAGTGTTGTACAAAATATTCATAATAAACATTGTTTTAAACCATGTCATAAAATCAAGTCCATGTATTTTTCATTTATAGCCTGATAAAAAAAGTGAATCACAACTCCAAAATCAGAACATAACTTAGTTTCATAGAAATATGACCACTTTGTTTCGTGTGCCTCATCTGGAAGTAGGTTAAAAATATAAGCAGATTCCCTGAATATATTTTACTTGGTACCAGTGAGGGCAAATTTAGCTACATAAATATAAATAATAACTGTTAAAAGAGTAGATCTTGGACTAGACTGAGAATCTAAAAGTATCCATGAAAATTGCTGAATGCTCAGATCTCTGACTGAGCTTGATGTACCCTTAAGAGAAAATAGCACACCGGATGAAAAAAATAATAAAAGAAAAAATAAAATCAACTACTAAACCCTGTCTCAAACTGTTCTTTCTTAATTTATTCTTTTAATTGAAAGCATTAAAACCATTGTAGACAATAACACCATGCAATTGCATCTACAGACGGATTAAAGGATTAAATATATTTCTGGAGCTGGGCCCCTGTGTAAACTGGGACAAACTGATGGGGAGAGTGAGAGTGAGAATAATAAGTAGCATTTGCAGTAAGTATTGGCACAAAACTCATAATTTTTCTGCACACTGTCATGATGAAGTAATCTCTAGATATTATGAGCACTTCAAAAAATGGGAAAATACCAGGTTAATTGCTTGCAAGAAGGTTTTTTCCTGTGTTCAGAAAGCATTATAGAAAAATACCTAGCAGCATTCGTAAGGGGGATGGAGAAGCAGCTGATCAAGGCTGCTCTCACTAAAACCAATTTGTGTAGATTATTCCATATTTGTTGCAATAACAGTCCTATTAATATTTATAAATATGGATTGGGTTTTATAATGCATGTTTAAATAGAAAGTGAGTGGCAAGGATACACCAAGCAAATCTGGCAACATTAGGAAAGAGCTAGATTAAAGCCTTGTAAGTGATCACATTTTACTCCATGGAAAATGAGAATATTGCCCTGACAAATGTTATGGCACTGTGTCCAACAGGTATCTATGGTCAGATCTAGGACAGCATGCTCTGCTATCCTAGATAGCATGCTCTGCATTGCCACACTGTAAGTTCCCTTTAGGGTATGTTGCAGCTCAGCAGTGATAATAAAACATTTTTGCATCCTGAGATTTATTGAAACATCAAGAGCTAACATCAAAAATAAGCTCTATAAGCTGTTCTTTCCTTCTTTCCCTGAATCCATCAGCAAAATGTATGTATTAAGCTTCTGGTAATTATAAAATTTAACAAGCAACTATTTATTTAAAGTTCTTAAGGAAAGCTGATTTGAGTGGGTTTATCCTTTCCCAGTAGTCAGCTTTAGCATATATGATGGAGCTTATCTTGATATAGAAATGTTGTCATATATCCTTTCCCAGTTTGTATCTTGTAAGTCTGTCATCAAAAGAAATCACCTTCACTAAAAGCAAACACTGTTTGTGATTCTCTGAGTGTTTGCAGTCAGATTGCTGCAAAAAATGACTAGTGAGCTTTATTTCTTTTTGTAAAAGGTTGTTTTTTTTCTCACATTTTTGTGTCAGTTTAGGTATGATGAAATAGGTAGGACACATTTGGGCAATTTGCAGCTCCTTCTTGGTATTCCTAAGATTTTTTCAATTTCTTGGCTGTCTCTTTCAAAAATTTTTTATCAATCTGTTGAGGTATTTTTTTTTCTATGGAGCTAAGATTTAGATAGTAAATAAAATAATAAA
>VYZS01003445.1:3112-14269 GCA_013400695.1 Neodrepanis coruscans | reverse complement strand
GTCACTGAATTGGAAATATGAAAAAAGAATGAGTAGTTATCAAACTCAAGATAAAGTGAGCTTAAATAATTATCAGTCTTCATCACTTCTTCACCTGATATTGAATCTTCAACGTATACTTAAATTATCAGATAGCTGTTCTCTTTCGGCTTTAATCTGACGGGGACACATCAGCATAGCTTCTGTCACATATGAATGCTCCTAGTCCCCTAACTACACTAGTAGTCCTACTTGCAAAAGCTATTTCAAATTCATCTCTCCTCAATGCAGACAACCAAAATCAGATGATCATTGCCCAAAATGAAGTCTGACCATGTTCTTATACCTAAATGTGTTTTAGAATCTAATAGGAGAGACAAGCATTGGTTTTGATTTGCTTATTAAAGCTCTAGAAAGCTTTTACATCAGCTGGACCCCAAAATGTTGGGGTTTTATCCAATTAGCTATGAAGAAGTTTGGGGGTTTTGTTTTTTGGAGTTTTATTTGCATAGCCTGGCACAGCATACTCCCATTCCAGAATAGGTTTCACTGGTACAAATATTTATCAGTCCTGGTTTTATTTGTAATTATCTGTGTCATGCCTAGACTACCAGCTGGTATGCACTCCACTCTTACCCACTGTCACTGTTTGAACTTTAAGGTTTGGTTCCATAAGTATCTCGGAACTGCAGAAACAGGTCCCCTGAACCCTGGAACTTGCTATATTAGTCCAGCATCAGAATAAAAAGTTAATGGGAACAAATTAGCTGAAGGTCAGGAGATGATTTTAGTAATTGCGTAGATACCTAGCCTTCAGTCTATGCAACTAACATTAATGAGATTTAACCTCATAGGGAATGTGTATATCTGGAATTGACACATGATTTTTTACATAGTGACATTTAAGCTGCTGAACAAAGAAATTCCACAGTGAGGTTGAATTGGATTTTTACTATTTCTTAGAGTTCCTTAAAGAAAGTAAAAAAGAGTTTTAACATTCGTGCGATGAAAGGCTAGAATCTCTTTTTGGTGGGTAATGCTGATGCAACACAAATTGGTATACCATAGCCAATATATGAGTCTATGAGCCATTTGTCTGGATGGTTGCTCAAGAAATTACTTAGGAGTACTGAAGTACATATATTTAACTTCCATTTACCACCAGTAATTGCTAGTTAAACTTAAATTTGTTCACATTCTGGCTGATGAAGTAAAAATGTCCTTAGCGGAAGTATTTGACTACTTATCAACTCAGAGGGAAAATTTGGCTATTTATGGAATGTTAATGCTCAGACCATCTGAAAAGAAAAGCACTTATTAATCTTTCCCATATTAAGATTTTCACTGTTTTAAAAAAAAAAGAAAAAAATCTGCAAATGAAAACAACTACTAAATATGTAACAGCTTCACCTGCTAAACTAATCACAAAAGAGAAAAATGTGATATAGCAAATGAGCTAACATTAAGTGAAGAGACAAGGCCTTCGAACATAATTCTGCAATAGCTTTATTTTTAAAAATTGGGGTTACACAACGAGGAAAAATCAATTTGCAGTCAATACACAGCATGTGATGTGACCTGGAGATAAACAACTAAATTATAAAGCTGCATACACTTAAAAGCACAGTAGTGGCCTAGCCAGAAATAGTAAAAAAAGGAAGCTCAAATTTCTTACTGTCACAGCATGCCTTCGATCATGCTGCGATCAATCCAAACTTCATATGATTTCTATGACATAGATGAAGGAGAACAGCTACAAGCCCAGGAACAGTTGGACGTTGCTGATTGGAACTCAAGGCCTTGTCTGAGCACCTCAAATCTGAGTGCCCTTATTCTTCAAGCAGTGTGCCTGCCTGTTCTATCAGTGGATTGGATATTCTCTAATTGCATGGAAGCGGCAGTGGACCAGCCTAAAGAAATCCTGTCTTTCAGATTACTGGTTAGCCTAGACTCAGCGACACAATACCTAGAGCTACACAGCTTTGGCTGAGAACTGGCTCACATTCAGACAACTTGATGCCTGAAGAGACAAAGCTTGCTTCTGCATGCAGAACACCAAGTAGATGTATTAAAAGTCAAACTATACTCTTCTTTCCACTGTGGTATTCATAAAATTTTAACTTGTGCCTGCACAGATATCACCCTGGTAAAAACTTACCCAATGCTCTGTGGCACTGGAGTGCATTCCCCTGGAACAGAACAGATCTACTGAAAGTGTGTAGGCTAGGCTTCCCTCATTCCAGTGGTGTGACTGAACCTTTACATGCAAACCAATTTCTTTTCCCAGAACAGGCTTCTACCACATTATGACAAGGGACCCCATCCTATCCATAAGGTGAACCCTAAAAATGCATAAATTTTCAGTTTTGTACATAAAATTATGCCTACATGGAACATGGAAGGATGCTATGAGAGAAATTGCCCTTCAAATGGACCAGAAGCTGATCTCCTAAGAGTAAGCAGCCATAAATCAGGCAGATATTCACGTGTCGTAATCTAGATTGAGCACCTTACTGATCTGAGATATCTAGAGTTGGTTCACGGTGCTGAGGTTTTGGCAGGAGCTCTTAAGATTTTCTTGCCGCCCTTTAGATATCAACTGTGTCTACCCTTCATTTTTAAGTGCTTTGTTTACCAACCAGCTTTCCTACATAGTAAAGATCAGGGAAGTGCAGGATTCTGCACCTGGGATGGGGCAGCCCTGGATATTCATACAAACTGGGAAAGGAGATGCTGCAAAGCAGTGCCTCAGAAAGGGACCTGGGGGTCCTGGTCGANAAAGATCATCTAGTTCCAACTCCACTGCCATGGGCAGGGACATTTTCCACTAGACCAGGTTGTTCAAAGCCCCACTCAGTCTGGTATTGAATGCTTCCAGGGGTGGTTCATCCACAATTCTGGGAAACCTGTCCCATGACCTCACTACCCTCTGGGTAAAGAATTTCTTCCTAACACTAATATAAATCTTCTTTCCTTCAGTTTGAAGCCATTCACTCTTGTTCCATCACTACATGCCCTTGCAAAATGTCCCTCTCCAACTCTTTTGTAGCCACTTCAGGTACTGGAATGCTGCTATAGGCTCTCTCTGGAGTTTTCTCTTCTCTAGGCTGAACAACCTCAACTCTCTCAGCCTGTCTTCATAGGAGAGATACTCCAGCCCTCTGATGATCTCTGTGGCCTTCTTGTGGACTTAATCCAAGAAGCTCCAGAGCTGTGTGCAATACCCTAGCTGGGGACTCATGAGAGTTGAGTAGAGGAGCAGAATCACCTTCTTCATCTTGCTGGCCACACATTGCTAGCTCATGCCATGTTCTTTGTCTAGCACCCCCAAGCCTTTCTCCACAGGACCACTCTCAATCCATTTTCCATCCAGCACGTACTTGTATTTGGGATTGTTATGGTGACTTGGGATGTTTTGGAGTTGCTATCTTTACATCACAGCCATTGGGTATGTCTCCACAAAAGCTACCCCCAAGAGCCATGATTATCATGCAGCACAAGCTGGGCACTCCAAATAGGGAGAAATGCAGGCAGTAACCACACTGGCACAGGCATGCTACTTGGCTAATATTCCTGTACTGCTGACTTGTGTATCTCTGCCTGGTGCTGCAATGTCACATGACACCTCAAGGTCTCCACGGTGCATTCAATCCCCCTAGGCAGAGATTGCCTTTAAACAGCTGGGATTTTTCAGAAGCCTTAGCAGTTCACATTTATATCTACACTACATTTCACCAAATATGACACAGTCAAAGTGTTTTTCTACTGTTTCTTCTAAATTAATGCTATTTTTTTTTCAGAGATGTGAAGTCCATTGCCAATTTCCCATAGTAGGGTAGCATTACATTAGAAAAACTGATAGCAGAGCATATGGAGTCTCCAAATTCAGATTTTTAAATTAAACAAATAGGCCATGACAAACAGGGAATGTCTTAAATGGATATTACAGACTGCGGGAGGCATTAAAAGGCACAAGACAGAAAGCCAAATGACTTTTTTAAGCACTCAAGCAGAGTGAAGTTCAACTGGAAATTAATTACTGGAAGTATTTTATTGCTACTGTAACATGAAATTTAAGCATCTAAGTAAAATGAGACAAGCTATATTTTAAATAAAAAATAGTGTTAAAGAAATGTACGTTAAAAGGAGGTCATAAAGACAAGAATTCTGAGAAAGGTCATGTACAATTTCACATAGATCATAATTTTGATGCTTTGAACCTTGAAAAACATGTTAAACAGACTACAAAGCTACACTGTGCACCTTAGTCATGGTTTTAATGCACATTAAAGAATGAAAACTGTTTCTAAGTTAAAATATCTAAAGGCATCTAATTATGAGAAAAAAGAATAGCTAAAATTTCACTGAGTCATGTATTTAGACAACGTATAGGGAGCATTACTAACTGCACTCAAATTTTGTCCAAATTTCATGCATTTAATTCTGGCTACCATTAAAATAAGGTAAAAATATAGGTAATGATATTTCTAACATTTGCTGCTATATCCAAATTATACTTTATCCAAGTAGTCGATCTCTTAAAGAGTTCTTCCTCATTTCTAGTCAGGCTAGGTGCTGCAAAGCCAAATTTCTAGGCAAGTAAGTCCCTGTTGTACCTAGACTAGTAACTGTACCAGCTACTAGTGTCCCAACTGTGAAGTTAGCCAGCCTTCACAGTGACACACCACACATCTTACAGCTGCCACTCAGAAACAGTAGTACAGTAGTTCAGAAATCTAAGACAGAAATATCTAAAGATGCTCTCATGTGAGTTTAACTTGAAAGTTAAGATTGGCCTAGCCACATCTGGATGAATAAGAAACCTAGAGGGTGGGAGATCCATGGCAATTTCTCATTGAAGAGGGCAACTGATTTCAAGGAAAATGTCTGCATCCACCAATGGCAGCCTCCTGCCTGGATTTTAATTGAGCATTTCATTTGCAGAGCACATGATTTAACTATGTAAAGATACATTTAAAGTCGAAAGAGATACAGCAGCTGGATGGCATGATGAGCCAGGGGAGCCAGCAACCACCACCCTGAAGGAAAATTGGAAAGGGAACAATGTGGGATGCGCTAATGTTTCACTGAAGTATCAAACACTTCAAGGGATGCTCTGCATGATCTTGTAAGGAAGTATCCATTTCAGTCTTTTAAGTTCTTCACTGAGAAATAAGAGAGTGAGTTCCTTAAAATTTTATTTTAACAGTAGAAAAGCTGTGTTAAGGACAACAGGCATTAACAGTCTGGCAGAAAAGAAGTCTGAATATACTACATTTTGGATTTTTCCTTCTCTATTCGTATTTTACTGCAGCCTTTTCAAAATAAAAATTATCCACATTTTCAAGCATGGATTGAAAAGCAATTCTTATGATAAGAGCTTTCAATGTCCCGTTTGCTAGCTTAATTATATACTTGCCTTGAAAATCTCACCTTGTTATGGGTTAGAAGATAAGGCCATTTTTCCCCCTCCCCCCACCCCCCGCCGGCCCGGGGGAGGGGGGGTGTGTGTGTGTGCGTGTGCCCAGCTAGCCCAGTGCCGGGGGGGGAGGGGGCCTGGCTGGCCAGCGGCATGTCTGGCCGGGGCGGCGGACCCCCACCTCCCCTCTGCCTCTGGCGCCCGCAGGGCTGGTCTCCGGCGTGGCTGCGTTCCCCGCCCGCGGCATTGGTGCGGGCCTGGCCTCTCTTGGGCCAGCAGGAGCAACGGCGGCTCTCGCCAGCAGTGCCGGTGCGGGTGATGGCGGCGGGAGCAGCGGCGGCTCTCACTGGCAGTGGCAGCGTGGGCGATGGCAGCAGGAGCGGCAGCAGCTCTTGCCGGTACGCGGGCGGTCCCAGCTGGGCGCCACCATGGTCGGATCTGCACTTCTGGCCCGTGGGGCCAGCANGCGGGCCTTCCCTAATTATCCCGGTGTCTCTTCCAGAGCCCCCAACAGAAAAACCAGCGCTATTCTAGAGCTTTCCCATCCCAACACGGGGTCTGGGAGAGCTTAATTTGTCTGTTTTTACACTTTATTGTTGGTTTTCTGTGTGTGTGAAATAAACTGTGTTACTTGTGTGTTTTCTTTTTGGGTGTGTGTGGCTTCTCTTGGACATCTCTTGTCAGTACCACGCTTCCTAGTGGTAAAACCACGACACACCTGTTTCTCTTTTGATGCTTACAGGGTGTCCCACTGCTATGCTGTCAAAGGTTCTCTCCTCTAGAATTGCAAGAACTTGAATACATCCACTGCTTAACAAGGTGCTTGAAAATCCAAGAGAGTATTCAGCTTAGAAATGTAAAGCTGACACAGTTTTGATAAAGTATTTTTTTTAATGCATACATTTTGTGGGATTAACTCTAGCCCTCTCTTGCATAAGCATTTGAGGGTGAAAGTAGATTGCTGACATTGGGAAGCATGGTTGCCTTCCTGGGCCTTATGGCAGATTGAAATCTCAGGTCTAGTTGCCTCATGCTCATTGCATCCAATAAACAATGCATCTTCCTAGAGCAGAGAGATGAGCTGCAACCTGGTACGCACTATGCTTTTTTAGGAGTAGTTATGCATTGCAGCATCACATCCTACCACACCAACCTCATGTTGTATGTAAAGTCCTTCTACTTTACAATGCGCAGAAATAAGTGTAAGCCTTGAAAGGAAAAACAACCAAGATGTGAAGTGGTCATAACAACAGGGGAGTGGTAGTCAATGACCTTCCTCTGCATACCCAGGAGAAAATTTACATTTGGAAAGGTGCAGTCCCCTTCAATTGCTCGTGAACTGGTATCAGATCAAGGATTTTACTGAGCAGGAGTTATCATGGTATACTTTAATATTTCTTGAGTAATTGCATCAATTCTGCCCTTACCACAAAATCTAAGAGTTGTTTTCACTTCTTCTGTAGAAAATTAATGCTAAAAGGGAAGAAAATAAAATACTATTTTAGATTTACTTTGGATTATTTGAAAATAATGTTGAAGATAAAAAGGAACTGTGGCTGATATCTGGATAAAGTCTACCAACAATCTGCATGTCTATGCCCAGTTTAAATGAATAGACATGAACAAAGCCTGAAATAAATGTGAGAATAAAATACTACTCAGAGACATGCACATACAAAAAGAGAAACAAGCAAAGGGACCAGAAAGATTAAGAGACTCTAGGCAGTGGAAAAACTTAATTTAATTTTGCTCTAATTTTTGCATTTTATCAAATTCTAGTTTATGCTATCTCCAGGTTAAGAAAAATAAAAATCTCCCATTTAAATTCCTACCCCTCTCAGATGAGCATCAAGATTTCTATGCAGTCATCACATTAAAACTCCCCACAGAATCAGACTAGAACGAAACAAATTAAACCTACTTTTTCTTCTATGTATACTTCCCAGAAAGTCTTTTTGTAGTGCTCTAATTACAAAAAGCATCTCTTTGGGGTGGAAACTACGACCTAAAATCAGAACACCTTGACTGGAATAAGGAGAATACAGCTGACTTACCACATGGTCCAAAAGAAATATTAAGAAATCAATTGGCTTTCCAGTTGATTGCGATGTGCAGTCATCATTTGCAGTACCAATATTCCATCAGCCGCAGAGAGACCAGCAGCAAACTCACACTAAACTCTTGGGAAAAATCTTTTTCTCTTCAGTCAGTTTCTCTTTACAATAATTAACCACTGTTACTACAGTGCATCCCTTTGGAGTACAAAATGTGCATCATTCAAAATAGGCCAAAACATTGAATTCTGAATAGACCTGGCTTCTCAGTGTTCTACTTTTCAATTTCCCCTCTTACTAGTTCCATGTAGAAACAGAGAGGCCTCAGTATATTTATGAGAAATGTGAAATTCCATTTGTGGGAGAACAAAACAATGTACGCAAGCTAGCTCACCAAATTCATCACCTACAGTCACAATTTATTTATGTTTTAATTATGAGTTTGATGACTCCAAACTGTTGGCTTTAAGCATTCCCTGAACATTTCAGAGGTTGCCTTGATCATGCAAATTAATAGTAAGTGTAATATAGATTGCCATATTAGTCATTTTCATTTATATTGTGCAGAATTTTCCTGACTGGGGAAGGGAAGACATTTACCATCAGGAAAAGACAAATAGACTCAGATGAAAAAGAGAAGTCTTTAAGAAAGACTTTTTCCCCTATTTTTTTCACAATGTATTCAACATTCATCTGCTCTTGAGCTATTTGAAGAATAGTAAATTAAGAATAACACATTACAGCTGTAGTGGGTCCCCACTTAATTAAATACACACAACCAGTGGGAACCATTTATGTGTGTAAAGTCACTTTATTTCCAGAGTTCTTGGTAAAGAAAATTTAGATGAACAGTTGATTCACTAACAGTTGAACTGATAGACAGCCTTTGTACAAAGAAAGTGTACTCACTAATCTAGGCAGTATTAACCACTTTACTGGCAAGTAATTTTGTAAATATGGACTAAAATGACAGAGTCTGAAGCACATAATTTTTCGCTTTAAATAAGAGCATTTGCTTAAGCTGAGCACTAAAAGGTCTCTATGTCCCAAACTGAACTTAGATCTAACACAATTCACCTCCCAAGAGGCTGCTCTTATGCAGAAATCTGTCTTTCTTGCTGCATCAGTTTTTCTCTACTTGGCACACTAATACCACCTTGTCCAAGTTTAGCCACCAGACTTATTCCAGCAATATATATTTATTCCCTCTCTTTGGCCCGCTGAATAAGTCCTCCACAGAAAGCAAAGAAGAAAGCCATAACCTCCTCACCCTATAATAACCTGGAGCAAGATCTCCCTGCCCACAAGAAATTGATGGATCCACGTGGTAGTGATTACATATTTCTTTCATTACTTTCACAATATAAATTTNATGAGAAATGTGAAATTCCATTTGTGGGAGAACAAAACAATGTACGCAAGCTAGCTCACCAAATTCATCACCTACAGTCACAATTTATTTATGTTTTAATTATGAGTTTGATGACTCCAAACTGTTGGCTTTAAGCATTCCCTGAACATTTCAGAGGTTGCCTTGATCATGCAAATTAATAGTAAGTGTAATATAGATTGCCATATTAGTCATTTTCATTTATATTGTGCAGAATTTTCCTGACTGGGGAAGGGAAGACATTTACCATCAGGAAAAGACAAATAGACTCAGATGAAAAAGAGAAGTCTTTAAGAAAGACTTTTTCCCCTATTTTTTTCACAATGTATTCAACATTCATCTGCTCTTGAGCTATTTGAAGAATAGTAAATTAAGAATAACACATTACAGCTGTAGTGGGTCCCCACTTAATTAAATACACACAACCAGTGGGAACCATTTATGTGTGTAAAGTCACTTTATTTCCAGAGTTCTTGGTAAAGAAAATTTAGATGAACAGTTGATTCACTAACAGTTGAACTGATAGACAGCCTTCGTACAAAGAAAGTGTACTCACTAATCTAGGCAGTATTAACCACTTTACTGGCAAGTAATTTTGTAAATATGGACTAAAATGACAGAGTCTGAAGCACATAATTTTTCGCTTTAAATAAGAGCATTTGCTTAAGCTGAGCACTAAAAGGTCTCTATGTCCCAAACTGAACTTAGATCTAACACAATTCACCTCCCAAGAGGCTGCTCTTATGCAGAAATCTGTCTTTCTTGCTGCATCAGTTTTTCTCTACTTGGCACACTAATACCACCTTGTCCAAGTTTAGCCACCAGACTTATTCCAGCAATATATATTTATTCCCTCTCTTTGGCCCGCTGAATAAGTCCTCCACAGAAAGCAAAGAAGAAAGCCATAACCTCCTCACCCTATAATAACCTGGAGCAAGATCTCCCTGCCCACAAGAAATTGATGGATCCACGTGGTAGTGATTACATATTTCTTTCATTACTTTCACAATATAAATTTAAAAAAAAAAAGTAAATATCTTTGAGGTCTTCTTCTGCCTTTTCTCTCAGTTTTCACAATATCTCACTGCTCAGCAGCTAATTAGCATCATGTTGAAAAACAGTGCTGTGAGTCAGTGCCAAGTGAGAGGGGAGAGGAGAAGGCTGGAGACTGGTTCAAGCAAATGCACTCCCTCCTCTGCAGCTTGACCACCTGGCCCAGGGAAGGGAGGAATCTGACTAGGAGAAAGCATTGTGATTTCTGATTCATTGGCATGACACAGTCGTGATAATGGCACTCAGTTGCTTCTCTTGCATTTTTTGTAATACTTTTCAAGCAGGAATTTGGAACCAAAATAATTAAACAACATAATTAGACATTTATTTTAACTCTCTGGGCCAACGTGTTGGCTGAGGCTTTGAAAATGACGAAAACCACAGCTGCCATGTTCAGCTTTCGGAGCAGCTCAGCTGCACTATGTGTCATCAGTTCCCATCCTGCTCTCTTGTTTTAATTAGACTCTCTTGCAGGCAACAAATCAGACTGATATTCTTCCTAAATGCTGCAAGTGCCCAGAGCAAACTGTGAATACTAAGAGAAAAACAAAGAGAGAAACTAGATGTTTGTGCTCTTTATACACAATATAAAAGAGCTCCTCCAATACAGTCAAATCTATTGAAATAGCCATGTTCAAGAAAAAAGAGGCATGCTACTATCACAGTAGTTTTATCTCAAATACTTCTGGCAAAGATGCTCTCCAAGCAATCAGGCCTGGGTTATCTAAGGCTCCCGGCCACGGTCCTACCTCCACATTCTTTCCTCAACATTTCTCCCCAGTAAGGGGATAATGCCATGTGTGTTGCCTATGGTAACAGCAAGGAAAGAGAGGATGTGGAAGTAGGGATGCATTGTCCATGCCTTCTTCCAGTCAGCTCAGTAAGTACCACAACTACATTAATTTTAAAGTCCCCAATTGCCTCACTTTGCATCAAAAGCAATGGATCAGATCACCTCTGTTTAGTTCACGTCAACACAAGAAAACAATTTGCCCTTCGTTAGGTGAGAGTACAGGGCACTTCAGACTGCAACAGAAACACTTCTTTTTGCTTTTATTCATACCTCTTTCCCCCTCAAAAAAAAAAGAAAAAAACCAAAAAAAACCCACCCTTACTTAAAATTAGAGCGCTGGGCACTCACCAACCATATGAAGTTAAACTTTATGAAGTTTAAAGACAGATCCAGATTCTGGACCTGGAATGGGGCAAAGAAGCAGCTGAGGTCACTTGGCTTGTTCAGCCTGAAGGAAATTGAGGGGAGA
>VYZS01003444.1:6244-18616 GCA_013400695.1 Neodrepanis coruscans | reverse complement strand
ATAAATGGTTAGAATAAACATTTATATTATGTTCCAAAGCACAACCTAACTTTCCTTGCTCACAAATGGTGTTTTTGATGGTGTTTCCCCATCTCTTTAGATGGGAGAAAAACTTCATGTTAAAAGCTATCCAGTGCAATTTGAAGATATCATGTAAATTAGTTGCCTTGCAGAATTGGAAAGGATGAATTAGAATATTTAATGTAAGCAACCTGGAAACATGACAAGATAATTAATAAAAACACTACAATTTGATGACATAGCATGTGTTTCACATCATTTACGGTCTGTACGTGATGGTATTATGGGGAAGAAGAATGCATGTAGATGTCAAGGGTATCAATTACAGAACTGTTCCCCCAGCTGAAAAGGAAAATGGCTACTTGGGGACACACTATAGAAAGAAAACACTGATGATGAAGAATTCATATTCAATCAACATTCAAATATATTTCATAAGTTANACCTATGACTAAACACCACCATGTATTATACCTAGAGCAGGTATCACTGGAGGGCCACAGCTGGTGGAGGACCCATGTAGCAGCAGATTTATCCCGCAGAAGGGTCCCATACTGAAAATGGGATAACAGCCTGAGGAAGGACACAGATGAACCATTATGAACTAAATGCAATGCCAGTTCCCCATTCACCCTGCACACTTCTCAGCGGTAGATATAATAAATAGTTAGAAATGAAAAGACAAAGATAAGTTTAGCATAAAGAAAGATGCAGGGTGAAGGTGCTGTTATAATTTTGTCCTTGTTTTTCGCATTACAAATCTGATTTAATTGGAAATAGATTAAATTAATTTTAGTAAGGTCTAGACTGTTTTGGCCTTGATGGTAGAAGCATTAAGTGATTTCCATATCTTTATCTCAATCCTTGAGCTTTTTCCTCTTATTTTCTACCCTTGTCCTGTTGCAGAGAGGGAGTAAGAGAGTGGTTGCATAGATGTCTGGCAGCCAGCAAAAGTAAACCTACCACAGCAGCATATAAAAATAGATACAATCCAATGACTATCAGGGTAATTGATTCCTAAAAGCATTTGGAAAAAAATGCAGTAAAAACTGAGACGTTATTTTTTAAACCATCGCTTTACAGACACCACTCTGTGTGTAGGACTTGCAGAATCCTTTTTCACCCCCACAAAACCTCTTCTGACCTGATGTTTCTTAGTTTACCTGTTGGTCCATTAGATATTCTATATAGTTTTAAGCTCCAATACAGCATGCTCAATTAATTAGCATTCAAATACCCGCTTATAGGATATCAGCAATGGGTAGAAAACAAGCTTGAAGTTACTAATTGTTCATTAGAGGATGATATCTGAGTACAGAATGATGACCTGTGCCCTAAGAATTGTTTAAATTCTCAGATAAACTAATTGTGTTTTCCTCCAACATATGGTAGCTATCTTGTTTGTTCAGATGTGTTCAAAATACATGTAAAAAGTTATTCCCATACTTTGCGTTGCCTTGTGTATTTGAATGTAAAGTAACTTGACACAAGAGAATAAATTACTTATCTGTTTTTCAAAGGAATCTACTATTCATAATGAGTGTGCTATCCCACAGGGAATTGCTAAATAAATTAATAAGAGAACAGGAAGTTTTCCACCAACATCTTTATTAAAGGAAGGAGAATTCATACAGCTTAATCCAATTACTTAAAGTACTCAAACACTGTGCAATGAACAAGGGAATGTATCAAGAGATACAACTCTGGTTTCATTACTTCATTGTTTCTTTCTTTAATTAGTTTTTGAATAAATTTAAGCATTATGAAAAGGGTTCTTAATATCAATGCTAGATACAGAGGTTCAAGATACAGCTATCTAAAATAGCCCTACCTAACTTAACAATTAATAAATAAACAAAACCCTTGAAATAGCATCTCATCTATTAGTTACCCTAAGGTGGCTAATATCTATTGAGTTTTACAATTGAAGACTATACATTCTTTTTTTTTTTTCTAAACATTTGTTAATTTTAATTGCATAGCAATAAGAGAAGAAGCATGTATCACTGAAGAAAGTACTTCAAAATATGATCCAATTATTTCATATTTTGTACAAAAGGCATCTTCCAATTCTCTTACTTGTAAGAGTGGGCAAACTTCTTGTCTATAAAATCTAAAAAGTTATTTTAATAAACAAATAGCATATACTTATTTTTACTACAATAATTTAAAAAATGCAATTTACCAAGAAAACATTCAATTAGAATGTGGTGGGTTGACCTTGGCTGCCTGTCAGGTGTCCACCAAACCAAAATACCACTCCCCTCCTCAGCAGGACAGGGGGAGAAAATAAAACAAAAAGCTTGTGAGTTCAGATAAAGATAGGGAGAAGTCACTCAGCAATTACTGTTAGGCACAAAACAGCCTCGGCTTGGAGAAATTACTATTATTTCTTGCTGATTAAAAAGATAAGTAAAATAAAATATAGAATAAATGTTAAATCACATTCCTGCCACCCCTTGCTTCTTCTCAAGCTCAGTTTTACTCCTGATTCTTCTGTCCATGTCTCAAGAGGCACAGGGTGATGGGAAATGGGGGTTGTGGTCTGTTCATGATGCATTGTCTCTGTTGCTCTTCTGCTCTAGCATAAGGTCCCACCTACAGCAGACAGTTATTCGCAAACTGCTTCAGTGTTGTCTGTCTCATGGGCTGCAGTTCCTCATGAATTCCTACAGCATGAATCTCTTCCACAGGGCACAGTCCTTTAGGAGCAGACTGCTCCAGCATGGGTCCACTTTTGGGCCACAGGTCCTGACAGAAAACCTACTCCAGCATGAGCTCTCCATGGACTGCAGTCTTCAGGACACATTTACCTGTTGCATCTTCCATGGAATGCAGAGTGATGGCTTGTGTCACCATGGTCTTGGATGCATAGGAATATCAGCAATGCCTCGTGGATGGCCACTTCCCCCTCCTTCTTCACTGACCCTGCAAAATTGTTTTTCTCATATGTTCTCTCTCCCATAACAGATGCACAGCATTTTCACGCTTTCTTAAATATATCATCACAGTGGCACTAGCACTGTCACTGATCAACTCAGCTTTGACCAGCAGCATGTCCATCTTGGAGATGGCAGATGCTGTGTCTGCCAGACATAGGGCATCTTCTATCATCTTCTGACAGAAGCCACCCTTGTAATTCTCCTGCTACCAAAATCTTACTGTGTATGCTAAATATATTAACCCAATACATAGGAGAAAAGATAAATCAAACTTTTATCAAAGCTTTGATCAAGAGAAGAAAATGTCAGGCTTACTCTTTACTCACTCTGCAGCTCAAGATCTCTTTACACTCAACAAAATTCTGGTAATATAGTAATTAAGCCTCTCAGTAGTTAGCCAATTTAGAACACAGAAAGAACTACTTGTCTGTATGATAGTTACATATGGATTTCCTACACTGAAATAAAGTGGATGAGGAAATTATTAGCTGAATGAATTTTAGGGTTTGAAAATTGAAATAATCTCTAACTACAAAATATGTCACTCATAAAATAGTATTTTTCTAACTTTTAAAATAATATTCAAATTCAGTAAAATCCTACTGAAATCCAGGCTTATTTCTTTAGGGAATTTGAAGAATAGAAGAACTAATCGACGATAATGTACTCAATGCAAATGTATATATAAGACATATGTGTTTGTGTGTGTACATTTCTTGGATTGCTCTAGATTTTAAAATCTTTATACCTCTGTAAAAGGCAAAAATTAGGCACAATCCAATATCTTAGCTAAAAGTCAAAAAAATATTCCTCATTCCTCACTTTCCATATTTCTAAGTACAAATAGACTACTATACCTAATGGGTGGTATACTTCAACTCAGAGATACAATTATGAAGGGGAAAGGCAAGCAGTTTCAACTACTGACTAGTAGAGATGGAGCAACAGTTCCAATTTTCTGCCTTTTAACTTCATTCCCTCTCCACTAGTCAGTTCATGATGCAAAAAGCTATTCTCTGCAGCATTAGTCTGTTCAAAACATAGGTGTACCAGAGAGATACCAGTCTGTGTTTCTTTCTTATGTGCTTCACAGATGAGTAAAAGTCTGTCTGAAAAATCTGAAGAGGTACCATCAAACCTGAACCACTCAGTGATTCTGTGAATGCAGAAACTAATACTTTGAAAAAGAATCAAGTATATAACTTTTTTCCTATTGGTTTGAAAAATCACATCATTACTTGAAAAAGAAAATAAGACATTACCAAGTATCTTTAATACTGCTGTGCCTTCATTTTACTTGAATTTAAGAGAGTAGGAGAGTCACAGAATTTTTTCTGTCTGTTTGGGAGTCAACTGTAATGTCAAGGTTCCTTTAGACTACTATAAATGAATATACTAAAACAAACAGTGGTTTGTTTGGGTTTGTGGTTTTATCGCTTTTGCAACATTATAGTTCTTGCACACAACCTTTTTCTCTTTAACTGACAACTTGTTTTTAAAAATTTTAACCGACCTACCATTTTGTCTTACAAACCTGACCCTTAGCATTACCACTTAGATAACAAAATGAACGTTAGTATCTTTTCTGACAATGAACCTTCTAACAGCAGTTGAAAGAAACTGATTGAGTATGCATGTAGGGGTATATAACACCAGACAAAACTCTTTTCTTTAGAGCAAACCATAGGACTTTAGTGGCATTTAGTCCCATTAAGGGATGTCGACTTTCCTCACACAATTTTTTTCACTCTACCTCTATTTTTTCACTACTTTAATAAATAAAGTGAAATAAATCAGCAATTTCTATGGCAGGAATATAGATTGTCTACATTTTTTGTAAGTTCTGACACTGAATTCTTTGAACTGTGAATCACTAAGGCAGAAAACAGTTGTCCATAAGAATAGATTATAAAGACAATCAATACAATAGCATATTTAATATCTGCTTGCTGCTGAAAAAAAAATTACTAGCAACTGATAATGGATGCTGTTGTTTTTTTCAGACATTTAGTAGAGACATCAGTTTCAAGTTCATGTGCAGAAAAATTTCAGACAAAAAAATTATAGAAAAATTAAAAGCTGGGAAAAGCACAGCAGTCATAGTTTCAAAGTCTTAAAAATGCAAAATTATCAGTCACAGTTTCAGTAATTGTCCTACACTCTCCCCTAAAACATGATGAAAGATGTTAAAGTTCTAGAACAAACTACTAGTAACAAATTAGTTTGAAGCTCAAGGATGAGACTCAAAAAATTGACTTTGGTGTGATAACAAGTATTCTAGGGCTTCTGCCTATAAACATACACTACAAAGTGCATGGATACACTAAAATATATTACTAAAAATACACTAAAAGGGAGAAGAATATCAAAGAAATAGCAGATATTGATCTTGTCATAAAGGGAGATGTTTTTGAGAACATGCCATATTTGAAGATCCTAAATATTTATAGGTGCACTTAGATTTCCTATAAAAAGAAAGGAAAAGATGCACCAGGCAAACACAGAAAAGCTGAATTTTCATGTTATGACTCTACATGACTGTTTACTACATGCTCACAGTGCCAAACAGATTGTTCATCTTGTTCAGGCGGTAAGTTCAGTGTTTAAACTTATTTGCACCTTGTCTCATTACGTAGTCTCTACAATGACTGTAAATCCTTTCTGTAGCATGCAAAAAGTCAGCCAAGACAATTTCTGAAGTAACATACATACATTTCACATCTGAGGAAAGAACGAGGCAAAACTATTTTCCACCACCTTTCTTTTTCCCCTGTTCTGCTGCTGCTATCTTGGGATGACTTTTAGAGCACATGCAGCTTTGTAGATGGGAAGGGAGTAGCATTTCACTAGCCATAAATGCCTGTCTTGCTTAACCTTTTACAGCCACATTGCCTTTATATTTTCTAGAATGATTTCCATATATGTATTTACATACACTCATATATCTCACATTCTTAAAGCAGAAGCAATTCGGGTAATTTTTCTACCCTGTCCTAACACTGGGAACACTGAATGATTTCTTCTTGGAAAAAGCAAATGGCTCAAGTAGCATTGGACTGCATTAGTTTTATCTATCTGTAAATCTATGATGGGCTTTCAGGATAAACACCTGCCTCAGTGATCACAAAAATCACTTTCAATGGAAAGTTTTATTAAAACAAGAGCAAGTAAAAAGGATACTATTTTTTAAATATTCTATAAATAAAAGATAGTAATGATGGTTATTTTTAAATATTCATCATGTTCTGAATGGAAATAAATAAATACAATGAAGATGTGTGATTATGTTTTGAACTTTTCTATGCTAAGGTGTGACAAATGCATGCCTTGCTTCTGGACTCACGGTTATCCAGAAGTTTTACTATGACAGGAGACTTGGCTATGTTTCAAGTGAAAGTGCAGCCTGGTCTAACGGAAGGTTCCCTGGAAATGGCAGGGGATTGGAACTGGAAGATCTTTAGAGTCACTTCCAACACAAAACAATTTCAAGACTCTATGAAGGTGTATAAATACTTTTATCTAATTGAAAGTGAAACACTCTATCTTTCAGGACAGGTCATAATTAAAATTGTATCCAGTTACTCTCCCTAGACCTTTCCAACTCCTATATCTCCTACTGCTTTTCCCTAAAATACTGGAATCCTGTGCATCACCTCTTTGATTCGCCTCCAAGAGCATCTTTGAATATATTATAAAGGCAGAAGATTTATGATTGTGTAACAATTTTCCTATCTTCCCAGTCTTTCAGCAGTTCTTGAGGTGAAATTAATATGTCTGAGAAGTCAAATTTTCCACCAGTAAAAAAAGTTGCAAAGGAGTGAATGAATTATATAAAATTTATAAAGAATATATTTTAACTTCTCTTTGCAAATCTTGTGGAGTTTTTGGGAGAAGTTTTCATGTCAGAATTCCCTGAAGAAGATAAGATAAAAAGGCATTTTCAGCTACTATAAAACTGGATTTTTTTAAGCCGGCAGAAAACCTAACTTTCCAATATTCTTGGGGTTTGTTTGGATTATATTTAAATGTGTTATTCATGAGCTGTACAATATAATAAATACCGAACCACAAAAAGATTGCAGATGATCTGAAATGTCAGTATTGACTGTGTCATGGTTTAAGTGCCCAGGAAAAAAAAAAGTCTTTCAACATATGTAGCTGTTTTGAATCTTTTCCCATTTCCTCTGTTTTTTCTCAGAGCGAATTCAGGAGAGATTCTGAGAAGACGCCAAGCCAACAGCACTGCCAGGCGTGAAGGCGTGACCGTGGTCCCAGCTGCCAGGAAGACTAAACCCGAGAGTTCTGGGTTGCAAACCCCTGTCCTGGGCAGCTGCCGGTGGCGGTGGTGAGCCGGGATTGTGGTACAGCGACAGCAGGGCAGCAGCCCCAACCCAGCTTGTGTCCCAGCCTGACGCGTGCAGGGTTTGGGCAGCGGAGCTGCCGCAGGCAGTGTCACGAGGGAAGGTGCATCTGCAGCACCAGCTGTGCTGGGGGAAAGCGGCCCTGCGCCCGTGTGCGTCCACTTCCCAGTTGCCTGAATTGCAGAACTTAGCTGGGCGACTGTGCACGCTTCTCCCAGAGCGGCACCATGCAGGCCCAGTGGCCACACCGCCACAGGGTCCCTGACCATGTGGCTCAGTATGANAAAAAAATAAATTAAAAAAAATCACAATATTAAGTGATAAATAGATTAAACCAAATACCAAACGCAAAATTTTTCACAAAAAGAAATTTATATATATACAGAAAACTACTCAGTTTAGAATATCGCCATTTAGGAAAGAAACTTTGGAAATGTTACAGTTAGTTTTAAAAAAAAATCAGTTTAATATAAAGACATTAAAAATGTCAAAAACATGAAATAGCCCAGTCTTGAGAATTAAAAATTGCATGAACAGAAAAGTAGGCAATGTTTTTCATGTAAAGACAGATTATTAGTCTACGTTTTTATATTTTGGCAAACAGAACATAAGACATAGATCCATATATTGAAGAAAGAAATAGGCAATGGTGATTTTTTNGCTTCTCCCAGAGCGGCACCATGCAGGCCCAGGGGCAACACCGCCACAGGGTCCCTGACCATGTGGCTCAGTATGAGCATCGCCATGTTTGGTGACGTAAACCAGTAGAAGGCAGATAGGATTGACATCTCAGAGTCGCTTCCTCTTTGGAGGTGGGGACAGCACAGGACAGAACTTGGGAGCCTTTTAAATTTCCACAGGTACAGGGGCTCAGTCTTTTTTGCTCTTGGGACAGTCTTGAGTGAGGTGGTCTTGCTGTGCCAGAGGCGGTCCAGCTCTTCACCTTCTCATCCTGACCGAGGGTCGTCTCCTGCTGCTTCTCTACGCCNCATGAAATAGCCCAGTCTTGAGAATTAAAAATTGCATGAACAGAAAAGTAGGCAATGTTTTTCATGTAAAGACAGATTATTAGTCTACGTTTTTATATTTTGGCAAACAGAACATAAGACATAGATCCATATATTGAAGAAAGAAATAGGCAATGGTGATTTTTTTTTTTTTTTGGTAATTCAAGGATTATCAAACAGACAGGGAAATCAGGAATCACAGTGGTAAAAAAGGATATATTTTCCACAAAACAACTAATTTATGATGGAATTCATGTGATATATGACTTTCTGGAGATCAGAAATGTAAAGGTGTCCAAAATCAATCAAAAGTTTGAGAAAAAAGATTTCTCTCTTGCTATGAAACAAGAGGCCTAAGTCCTGCCATTGCTGAAATCTTTAACTTTATTCCTCAAATCAATTGAATTTGAGATTTTCATTAAAACCCACATCAGATAACTGAAGTCTTTTTTGTTCCTCTTCACTCCTTCATGATTCTTTGTCACTTTGCTCCTTAATGTTTCCTTGTCACAAAAATTATGAGTCACACTCTTCATGCTGAACCACAGGGCAAAATGCTGATGAGGTTTTGTAATGTATACCCACTCTCTGTGACAGAAATAACTCCAGGAAAGGGCCGTATTTACTAAGGTGTTGAGCTTTAAATTGCCACTTGTTTTGGGCTCCAATTCTGTACATTTAAGTGTAAGAAAAAGGAAAAATAAACATGATAGTGGAAAGATACTTTTTGGTATAATTTAGTTTAGGATATTTATTTGATACCCCAATGCCTTGTCTTTTGCATGTGGTGCATGAATACCACAGAAGTAAGTCATAGACATGAGTGAAAACAATAATGGAAAATCCAGGATAAGTCCCTCACTCTTGTGTATAGAACCAATGTGTGTCTAAACTGCAGTTCATGCCTGTTTGGAGTTTTTTAAGAGTTACTGAGATCTTGAGTATGCAAAATGAGTTTTTCACTTCACAAAAGTCAATATTCAAACAAAGTCTCAGACTTAGAGAAATCCATTGCGACCAATTACTTAAGTTTCGTTAAAACCTAAGGAAATCTAATGCCTTTGTCTTGCTAGTACAGAGAATGATGAAACGTCACTGAATATATGGGTGAGTTTGACAATAAACATAACACATATGTTAAATGAATTCACAACAAGAAATCAACTTTTCCAGGGATACAAAAACTCTACTCAAGTAAAGAATTCATTTGAAGTTATAATTGTTACACTATTTCATTAGTACCTGAAAATTATATCAGAGAAAGGAAAATAAAATTTAAAATAAAAAGTTACATTTCTAGCAAGTAAACTTTGTAAGAAACACTTTAACAAAAGCAGTCAGGAACAGCTGATCTAAAATATGATAAGAAAATAGATTTTGAATCAAACTTTTTCAAATTAGTATATACTATGTAAATGATAATCTAAAACACCATGAGCATGTATATATATGTAATCCTTTTTCACCTTATATTGATTTCTTACAGTTACATGCTCAGCAGGGCATTATAGATTGCTAATACATAATATTCTTTTACTACAGTAAGTATATCACCACTTCAATAACCATAAAAATAGCCAATAGAAACAACTAGGGTAGCATTTCAAAGACATTTCGTGGGTCATGTAAACAAATCAAACTAGAAAGTATTATTCATATATACAAAACAGCATCAGTAGTAAGCTTCGTTCACATCCTCTGGAGCAGAAGTCACATGAGGATGTCTTAGCTTGTTCAGAAAAGTAAATCCATTGAAGAAGAAAACAAATTGTCAGGGTATCCTAAAACTCTGCAGATGTTTTTATTTAAATGTTAAAAACTGTATATCCATACAAAAAGATGGAGAACATGTATTTCCAGAAATTGATTTAAAATATGGATGAAAAGTGAGAAACTCTTCTTTCATAATCTGTCATTGATAAGGTAGCAGAGCTGGGCTTTTTAGCATTAAAGTCAGGCAGGAAGGGACAGGGGGGTGAGTGGTAGGCAGTAGAAATGGGCCTAGAGATTATTTTCTGGACTCTTGAGACTGCACTGCACTGAGAAAGCTTTCCTGTGTGGAAGAGATTGAGTCTCATGGTTAATAGTTCACATATTCATATCTCCCTTTTAAAACTAAACACATTATTTTTTTCTTTGGGAAATCTTGCCTAGGGGACTTCAGGCACAATTAAGATGATTCTCTTATGCCACAGTTTGTTCACTGACATGAAAATGAATGATAGTCTCATATAACAACTCCTTTATACTCTCAGCAAAAAAAAGTTGTAGAAAGTCTGCATTAAGGTTCTGGATTTGGATTTGAAGAAAAAACCTCTACATTCTCAAAGCCTGCTTAAATATTTTATGACCAATTACACAATGATGTGGTCATCCACACCCTGGTGATAAAACCATAGCAACTCAGCGGTAACATTTTGTAAATTAATTTTGTTTGCATATTCATTTCTTTACTTGTTTCTGTTCTTTCATTTGATTTTGATCATTTATTTGTTTCTATCCTCACTATTATTGTAGCAGCAAAATTATTTAAAGGGCATGGAAAAAACAATTTATTCCTAATATTAGTTGTAAAATATCTTAATAAATGTTGCCAAGTATTAGAAAGTCTGAGCCATTACTGAGAATAACTTTGTGTGCCCTATGGTTGCAACTTTTAATTAAATTCTCTCCATATTAACAGCATTATCTTGTACCATATCTCTGCCAGTATATTACTGTAATGACTTGTGTGACTCATTTTATTCAAATATATTAAAGATAAAACTTTTAAAGACCATTGAAATGTTCTAATCAAAATGATTTTCCTCAGATGACTTTCTCCTTTCGTTCACATCAAGGGTCAGCTTTGTTGACCTTTTTAATTCATGTCTCTGTTATGTCCGAAAAGTTACACTCTACCATGAAATATTTGATCAACTTTCCATATAATGTCTTGAAATTTTGTTTAGTGTTTCTTAGGACCATTTTGTATTAAACCTCTTTGTATCAGATACATATTTTTATATACAAATAATTATTGATTTATCATAGAATCATAGAATGGCTTGTGTTGGAAGGAACCATCTAGTAATGACCCCACTGCCATGGACAGGGATACCTTCCACTAGACCAGGTCACTTAAAGCCCCATCTAATCTGCCTTTGAACACTTCCCGGGATGCAGCATCCACAACTTCTCTGAACAACCTGCTACAGTTTGTTAACACCCTCACAGTAAAGATTTTTTTCTTAATGTCTAATCTAAACCTACCCTCTTTCAGTTTAAAGCCATTATCTCTTGTTCTATCGCTCCATGTCCTCTCCAGCTTTCCTGTAGGCTCCCTTCAGGCACTAGAAGGCCTCAATAAGGTCACTCCTAGGTCTTCTCTTTTCCAGGATGAACAACCATAATTATCTCAGTCTTTCCTCATAGGAAAGGTGCTCCATTCTAATCATCTTTATCCCTCATCTGGACCTGCTCCAACAGGTCTACGTCCTTATGCTGGGGAAGAGCAAAGTAGAGCGGGGAGAGAATGGAGTATAGGAGAAGAAACTTTAAGTAGTAGTGGAAAGCTCAACCTGTACCTTCAAGGATTTCATTTACTGATGTTATCTTACAAAATGGCAATTGATAAAATACTGCTAAAAATTGGTAAGTTACAGAACTAGTAATATATTTAATGCAAGAAATAATAGTTTAATTTTGTAAACCCCACCCAAAAAACCCCAAAACAAAACAGATAGGAAAAGCTTAGCAATAAAATTTTTTGTTATTTTTTTATTTAACAATATATTGCCTATTTAAAAGGCAAGGAGATGTTACTGAGAATTTCATTTATTGTGTATGTGCATAGCACATAAATTTTGTGCACAATACACATTGAAGCAAATTTTGAGCTAGTACAAATTGAAAAACTGCTGCTGAAGTAAGGGGAAAAAAAAACCCAAAAAACCCAGAACAAAACAAAAAGTCCACCTCACAAAAGATCCAATCTACAATATTTTAATTCTGTTTGCATGGAGTCACCCCAAAAACTTTTTGCACTGGACAGTGATCTGA
>VYZS01003442.1:6451-20765 GCA_013400695.1 Neodrepanis coruscans | reverse complement strand
TAATAGTAAAAATAATTTGGATATTAATAAGGAGATGAAAACATTTCAAAAGAAGGTTTGGGAATGTAGGTGACAGATAGTAGATGACTAGAAAACAATATAAATGTAAGATCTCCAGTAAGTCTCCTTCAATTGTACAGCATGCACTTTGGTTGTCTATGCTGTTTGCTGGGGATGCATATTCAATCTGTTGTCCCTGACTGTATCATGCTGCCATCTACACTGAAAAATCCCCTTAACTTGTTTAAAGAGGAGCACTACCTAAACCTGCAGGGCATGATTTAATTTCTGAGCCAAGCTGCGACTTGCTTTTGGCTATGGAGCTTCTTAGTGTGGGGATGTTTTAGTCATGGTTAACAGGGTGAACATTTTCTACTGGCAGTTTGACAGTTCTCTATATCCCTGATATCTTAGTGCAGTTTCTCTTCCCTCCTCCATACATTCTGCTTCAAATTATTTTTATTATTTGTACCAATCCTCCACTTTTCTCACATTATTGCAGATTACCAACAAGTAGCATGCTGCCAAATGAGCTAGATGCAAAGAAAAGCATATGGAAAACCATGTGAAAATGGAAGAAATCTGAAGACCACTGCTTGGACAACAGTACTGACAACATGTACTGCTACGAAGATTTTGTGGAGTAGCTGTTTTCACTGAGCAGTGATCAGCTTTGGCTCTAGTGCTAGGAATAAATGAAATTCTTTTAGCAGTGACCAGGGTCTTAGCATGCAGGTGCCCTATCTTGCTCCTTTGTTTAGTTGAACTCAACAAAATGCCTGCCTAGAGTTCACAAATCAGCAAGCTTATTGCATTATGCTTCAAAGGAATTAGGAGAATTTCTAAATTCTTTTAACCTTACAGCCCATTTTACTCAACAGTATTTCAGAAAATGTCCTTGGACTATTCAGTTGATCTATCTTGAGACAGAACCCAGGTGATCACTGTACATGTAGGAAGTAGAAAACTTAAGACTGGTCCAAAGTACTGATAACCATATTTACTTTTTTTTAGGTGAGAAATAAATGCCCAACTCATGGCAATCACCATTTTAGAAAATCATGCATTCTGCAGTGTGTACTAGGCTACCAACCTCTTGTAGTCAAATAGTGAGTTTCAGATTTATTTGCTCCTCCTGTTCTTCAACTGACATAGTCATTTGAAGATACACAGAAAGTAATGAAAATGTGATTGCAGATAAGTATTAGCTGTGTTTAATTTGTTTTCATGTTTCTTAGTCTGTTTTGTTTTGTTATATTTTTTGATTGGAACTAGGATGCCCTGGATGTGGTTTTTGCATGATAGCTTCAAAAATGTCTTTTCCATGACTATATCAGTATAAAGTATTACTTACTGGTATCTATGCCTCTATTTTGTAATTAAAGTTTAATTAAATAAAATAGAAATAGAATTTACAAGGCTTCCTCTAGGTATTAAGCTTCCTAAAAGTTAGGTAAATGTAACTCTGGGAAACGCTATTACAGGTATTCTGTGTGAAAGACCAGTTTACCAGAAACTTTTCAAGACTGCATGGTAATTTTTTTTGCAAAAGACCTATTAAACTCTTTTTTTCTTCTTTTTTTGTTAATAAAGAAATGGTAGAAAAAGCCCCAGTTTACAATGCTTTCGTTTATAATGGATGGAGAATGAAATAGCAGTATTGGAGTATATAACTCATCCACTGCTGGTTAATCGATGAGTATCCTGTAGCCAAGTTTATCTGGGATGGCTCCACAGACTTGTAGGAGATAATGCCTACTAATTTTCTCCTAAAGGAAAAAAATTAGTTGGAAAATTTAGTGACTCAATTTGTTTTTTTCAAATCTATCTCCAGCTAAACTTTCATTAATGGCATATTGGTATCTCTAGCCATCATTCCTGTATTTTGTGTAACAACTGTTTTACTTTGGCATTTCAGAATGAAAAGGACTTGTTTCTGAATTGACCAACTTACAAATTATTTAAGAATTAAGGCTTTAGCAAAAGTTGTATTAGGAATGAAGTCCAAATAAATTTAGAAATAAGTGTTTCTTTAGCCATGATTTTAAATAAAAAGTAATGTACTAGGTAGAAGTGGAAATCATGAGATTGCTCTTAAGCTTTGTACCTGCAGAAACTCGATTTTTTGGGTGTGGGAATGTGGGATGGGAATGGAAGAATGGTGTGGTGCAAAAAGGTAGCAAAAAAAAATATCTCTAATGGACCGGTCATGATGAGAACATGTACTTAGTAGCTCAAAAAAGAGACAGCTTTAGTTGATACGTTGCTTTTCAACACAGAGTTCAGATATTGGAGATAATTGATAAAAGTGGGTAAAACCCAATTATACAACAAAAAAAGGAGAAGTCATATGTGGTTAGCTGTGAGAGTTCCATGGAGGTTAGTACTTTGACCTTTTCTGTTTCCAGCCAACATCAACAACCTAGTTGTGGGAAATAAACTAATTGAATTTGCTGATGCCACAAAATCAAAAATTGAGGTCACTGCTGAACAGCAGGTAAAATTCAAAACTGTTTTAGATCTGCTATTCAAGGAGTCTCAAAGAAAGCAAATGAAATTGTATGTCTACAAGTGGGATGCAATACACATTTCACTTCAAAATAAATTCATGAATACGAATTAATGGGATTGAACTAGAAAATTGAAAATGACTTTGAAGTAATAGCTCATGCACAGTGCTGTCAGGCCATGTGATAGGGTGGTAGTGTGCCTTCGAATGTCAAAGAGAAGATCCCTTAAACTTCTTTAGCATTTAAATAAGATCCTCAAGAGAATGAGTCAAGCTGCAGCAGTGCAATGGCGAGTGCAATGCCATGAATAACCTTTCCTTCTTGATCTACTAGAAAGATTCTGTTACTGTTAGTCAATGGGGTGTCTAAGAACCTAAAGAATGAAGAAAAAACAGCCCAGATATTTATCACTGAGGAGAAAGGAAAGCCTTGTCAGGTAGTTGTGTGGAGGACAGTTCCTTCTTGAGTCCCTGCCAGACACACTCATGGAGGGATGGAGTGAAGTTTATTCTCCTCTTTAAAAAAGTCCTAAATCACAGAAAGTGATAGCTGTAGTTGCTATCATCATCATTCTGCTTATTGATAAAACATAGATTTTCATAAATTTGCTAGGAGCAATCATCACATCTCTGAAAACTATTCTGTTTCTTGGAGACTAAATGCTGCAGCATGTCTGGTTTTATGCACCTAATATCTCTTTTGTCTGCATTTTGTTGTACAAATGCAACCAGAGTTTGTTGTACAGTAAACCAGAGCTCTTCAGATGAGCTCTGTTCTAAACAAGAGAAAAAAAAACATGTTTCTCTGTTCTTACTGCACTCTGAAAACAACCTGTTTCTGTTAGGACATGTCATGCCACTGGCACTTCTTAATATATGGTAGTTGTTGAAGCTTCTGTTATTGGTCAATAGCAAGCTAAAATAGTGTTCCTGTACATTGCTGGTTTGTTTTTTTTTCTTTGGGTGTCTTTTTTGTTGTTGGTTGGTTTTAGATTTTTTTGGTTTTATTTTTTATTTTTTTAGTAATGTGCTTATAAAATTACCAACTTCCTTGTCTGTTCATCACTACAGCTTGCTCTTTGGGTATCCCATCATCACAATCACCTTTGTCATTGAAGTCATTCTCACATTAAAAATAATTTAGGTGTTTTACTCAACTTCTTCATTTAGAAAGTTATACCAGATAATCATTGTTCTAGAAAGTTGTCATCAAGTACTGGTGTAATTCTGGTGGCTTAATCTATTGTTAGAAATGTCTCAAGATGCAATATATTAAATTAAACATTTATTTCCTGTTTTGCTTTAATGCCCTTATGGTCACAGAAGATAGAAACTGCCCCTTTAGCCTTCATGTTGTGAGGATAAATGAAAGATTAAATCTCCTTTCCATTCTGTTTCTTTGCACCTTTCTGGTTTCTTCTGTGAACATAAGTGGTTGTGTGGCTGGAACTTGAGGCATTGCTGCAGGTGAGATTCACCAGTGTATTGTACAATAGGCAACTTCTTTTCCCATCTCTGGGAAACCATGACATAGTTGACAAGATTTCAATTGTCTGTCACCCCAGCAACAGATCAAACACTACTAGAAGAGTTGTGAGGTTCTGTTTTGTGGGTCCTCAACCCGCCTTTGTTCCATTTGATGAGTTACAGTTGTTTTGGTGACCTCATGTTTTCATGTATGAGAATAACTCTCAGTTCAAGTCCTTGTGTTGGTCCAGTCTGTTGTGCGCAATGTTCTCCCCATCCTCTTGTTGATCACAATCACACCTTCGTCTCACAAAATGCTTCTTCTTTTGGCGTCCATGTTGCATATTAGTTGAAATATTAAAAAATATTCTCTCTCAATCTCTCTTTCTGGTGATCATCATCTCTTATTGGTCTGGTACTCCTGTTCAGCATACAGGGTTTCTGAGCTTTCTGCTGTTCTGTGGCAGATTTAGACCTATATTAAAGGCCTATCCAGGATCACTATTCTATGTGGTCTACAAGCACTAAAACACAATTGCTGACTTGCTGACTGTTTTCTGCCATTGTATTGGAGAAAAGGAGGATGCAGGTAAAATTCAAATGCTACTGAGCTTTAAGAAGAGGTTATTGATATCTATCATATTGTCTAACATTTGCCAGCAATGCACTTTGTGAACTGTCAGACTATATGTAAACTATCAAAGATTATATGGCATGAAAGTCAGTTGTGAATTTTTCAGCATTGTTGTTTTTATGCAGCAATTCAGAAGCATGTATTTCAATTCGAGCTTTTACCAGTGAAAACATCACAAGCTGTACACTGTGTTCATCATACTCCCAATTTCTTTTCATCTGAACAGTTCAGGTTCAGATTGTGTATGCAATGTTCATCTCTTATCACAGGGAATTGAATCAAATTTTTGTGTTGTTGATGAACAACTCAGGCATGTCTGTTTTGAAATAAATTCTGTGGATCAAAGACATATAGAATAAGTAATAGGCTCTTAAACCATGGTAATTCATTAGCCCTTTGGGATATGTTAAGGCTGTCAGTAATCACCTGTGGAAAGCACAAATTACTGGAGCTGTTGCTCTAGAGTCTCACAGTTGAACCTTAGCTCCAGTCAGTGGCTCAGGATCTTCTGTTTAATATGCGACAGAATAATACATCAGGTTTCAGAAGCCTTTGCAGAATATCCTTTCTAGCTCTTAATTGCTTGTTTTACTTTAACTTCAGCTATGGAAAGAGTTTCATCCCTGTTTTCTGAAACTATCTTAGGGTTCACTACTGTTTGCATGATAATTTTAGCCTTCAATTGAATTTTAAATGCCAGTGGCTTCATCTGACCTGATCTCCAATAGTGTGTTGCAATCTTTAAAGTGCAATCTGGTCTTACAGAGGTGAGAAAAAAATTCTAATTTATAAACAGACAAGTTTCTTTTTTGTCATATAGGAGAATGAAACTCAGTTATGCAGAGGAAGTAATTACACTCAGAGCATGTCAGAAAAAAGCTTTGATCTTTGCCAAAAATATGTCTCTATATGGTACATACTTATTGTTTCCTCTCCATCTCCAGGTATTTCTATTTTGATAGGCAAATCCAGAGGTTAACTGACCTTCCATATCTGTACTGAACCATAAACTACTTCAAGTTTGTGTGTTACTTGATAAGAGCAATTCACCAGCTGTCTGTGATACGATTTGTAAACTTAACTGTTCAGCCATATTTTATGAGTTTTTACTTTGGACATATGTCATGTTTATCCTTACTAAGGGAATAATAGTGGGGAAGACCTATCTTTGCACTCCTGTCCCTGCTTTGCTATGTTCATTTGCAGTTAGGAACTAGGAAAGCTTACTCTTGGAGAAATGAGGAAGAGTTGCAGCAGGTAATGTGAAGTGAAATGCCATGTATCAAACCAGAAACATCTTGCTCCTTTAAAAGCAAAATTCAAATCCACTTAGGAGATGTAAAACGGGATAGAAAACCTAGTGTGCTAGTTGCAATCGAAGGATTAAAGGCTTTAAAAATTTTCCTGTTAAATTAGTACATGACATAGCCATATGATTATATAAGAATCAAGGTAAAGCTGCTTTGATCTGAAATGAACTCTGAATGCAATTATTTTACATGTGCCTTTCAACTACTGCATTCTCCATTACTTGAGTAAGTATATCTTGTTGACAAAGTCAACTGGACCAGGAGTGAGATGGGCAATGCACAAGGAATAAGTGATTTTTATGTTGGTATTCTTCGAGATAGTTTGTGAGTTTGAAATGGACTGCTGAGACAGCAAAGTATGAACACGTAATAACACCTCCACATGGAAGGCTATTAACTTTTCAAGGAGTCTGAGAGCTGCTTTTTTTTTCTTTTTCAGTTGAAAGTACTTAGTTTGTCCACGTTGCTCTCTTTGATTGCTGATGCTGCCGTGTTTGCTCTATCCATTAAGTACAAGGGGAAGCTCAGCTGGTGTTTGTTAATACAGTAAATGGAAATAGTGCAACTACCCCCATCCATCACTACTCCTTCTGAGACTGATCCACTAAGCATGAATTACAGTCATTGTTTCTATCTTGCAGGTAACTGTGCTCTAAAGTGTTAGTCACATGCAAGTTTCTGTAGTTCTTTGTCTGTGGATTGTATACTTTTTTTCTTACAATGAAGTATGCCATGCCTAGAGGCATGATATATACAGTTGAAAGCAAAATAATGCTTAAACTACACATTAATATTAAAGTACCTCTTGCATTATGAACTGCTTTTTAATTCCCTTTGGAATAGCTGCAAATACTGTTTTACACAAATGAATTTGTTTTTACTGTAGAGCCAGTTAAAGGAATTTCATTCCAAATGTTCTTGGGCTACTGTTAAGGTATGCTACTTGCAAAGAATATTTCAAAGTCCTAATAAAAAAAAAAAAAGGAAATGGTATCTTAAAGGATTAGATTGTGTGTGTGTGTATAGGTATTAATTCAGACTCAGTGCTGGGTATAAATATATTTCTTGCTAATATTATGAGAACTGCATAAATTTCCTTTAAAATACATTGACATTCCAAGATGAAAGGTGTATGCTGCTCAATATTTTCTTTTTGGAGAAGACTCAGAAACTTTCCATTAAAATGGGATTTCTCAGGACCATATCCTATACCTGCACACAAGCAGGGACTCTTGGAGCTAGCAAAAATTCTGTATCTTAAATACAAAATATGCCCTAGTCTTTGGGTTTTTCTTTTGTCCTACAAAAGACCTGCCTTTTGTGTAAAAGAAGGATTCAAACAGATCAAGCCTTGTTCTACACAAAGTTGCTTACACTATGTTTATGACCTGAACAGAGTCTCTGCAGATGCAGAAGCTAATCTCAAATCTGTGAGATTAGCTGCCCTGACATAATTGTTAATAAGCAACTGAAATAATTCCATGTGTTTGGTTTGTGAGGAATTGTGAAGGAAGGGGAACCACAGATAGGTTTATTTCATATTGACTTGTAGCTTTAACAGCTCATTCTTTTGACTCAGTAGGTGATGTGGAGAATTTTGAAATGTGTGCGTCTTGCTGAATGGCTTTAGCTTTCAGGTGCCTAGAAGATAGAACATTGTCTCATCATGGTCTGCAAAGTCTTTTGTTCAGATTCAGTTTGTCGCTTCCTTCCCCCCTACCTCTGCAGCACACTCCCTAGATGGATCTAATAATGGGGCTCAGGTGTAAACTGAGTTCCTTTTCCTATGTCATACACAAACCACAGGAAGTTCTGAGCTACAAATTCTTTTGGTGTCCAATGATTGATATTAAGAGTTAAATAAATAAAATAAATAAATGAATAAATAAAACTGCTGTAATAAATTTGCATACGATAGCTAACAAAACCCCTTCATTTCCTTCTTGTTGAAATCCAAGAAAGTTTTGTCTTCAGGAAGGCACTGGCAATTTAACACTGGGTCTTATTTAGTAAGGCCCTGTTTCCATTTTTTACTTTCTCTCATCCCTCATGACTTTCAATCTGTGTTCAATCAGTGCTTTTCTCAGTGTCTAAGTGCTTTGATGGACTCTATAAAATGTTAAACTTTGACTATTGTCTGAAAATTCATGTCTTTGCAAGGAATCACCTTTCTGCTTTTGTGTTTCGGAGTCCTACTTGAGGAGGACAACCATAGATGTTTGTGCAAGAGCGCCCCAGCTTCAGTTTTAGGCTTGTATCCATAGGTGCCTGGCAGCTGTAGATGGCTCCAGCAACAGGTGATGTGCACTGGAACAGTGACAGGTAATCATAATGGGTCATGATTACCAGAGACCAGCCCTGAGGAAAAGGAGTCGGGAGTGCTGATGGAGGAGAGGCTGAACATAAGCTGGCAATGTGTGCCTGCAGCCCAGAAAGCCAAACACGCCCTGGGCTGCATCCAAAGCAGTGTGGGCAGCAGGTGAAGGGAAGTGATTCTGACCCTCTGTTCCACCCTCAGGAGTGCTGGAGTGCTGTGTCCAGCTCTTGGGTCACCAGCGCAGGAAGGACATTTACCTGTTACACTGAGTCTAGAGGAGGGACACCAAGTTGATCTGAGGGATGGAGCACCTCTCCTACAAGGAAAGGCAGAGAGAACTGGGGCTGTTGAGCCTGGAAAAGAGAAGGCTTTGGGATACCCTAATTATGGCCTACCAGTACCTGAAGACAGCCTACAAGAAAGATGGAGGACTATTTACAAGAGCAGGTAGTGACAGGACAAGGAACAATGGTTTGAAACTGAAAGAGACTAGATTTAGATAATATTTTAGAAAGAAATCCTTTACTTGTGAAGATGGTGAGACACTGGAACAGGTTTCTCAGAGAAGTTGTGGGTGCACCATCCTTGGAACTGTTCAAGGCCAGGTTAGAGGGAGCTGTGAGCAGCCTCATCTAGTGGAAGGTGTCTTTGCCCACAGAACGAGGGTTGGAACTAGATGAACTCTAGGGTCTGTTCCAGCCCAAGCCATTCTATGATTTACAATTTTAATATCTAGGCTACTGTTTGCAATGAGTCTAATGAAGACACTGAACTATTTTCTAATTATAAATACAATTGCAACAAACTTGAGGCACCTAAAAGCATCACAAGAAACAGCAGCATAAATAAGCCTTGGCATTTTAGTGTACTTTTGAGAACCTTCCTCTTTCTGTGATGCTGGCTTTGATCTGAGAGTAGGTTGCGACTTCATTATGTGGTTTTAAAGAATCTGGTGTTAAGCATGATGAAAGATATTTTAAATTGATAAAGTGCGACATGTTCAATGTTTAATATTTATAAATGCAAACAGTCTTTCCTGAGAGGAGAGAGTTTTTGATACTTTCTGAATTCTTGGAAGTCAATAAACGTTGCAAGTGCTAAGTATCTCGAGATCACTGCAGTAAAAAATGAAACTTGACAAATGTATTGAATTTACTTTCTGATAATGTAGGATGAAGTGTCTTTTCACCTTTTTTAGCTCCATGATCTTTTTTTGTATATTTTTCCTTTTTTTTTTAATTGAAACATTATCAAAAATTATAACTGCTATGATTGGTGGCAGGTTGTTTTGTAGAAAGATTCTGAAGTTTGTGCAGTTGTTGTTCAAGCTCCAGGTTGTTGCTTTACTGATGCAACCCAAGCCCTTAGTGGTCTGGCTTTCTGTAGCCGTTGTATTCTTTTTCTCTCTTCAGATTTCTCAATGTTTGGGTCCTGCTGAGGCTTTCAGTGTAAATATAGGGCCACGCAAATTTGGTTGAGACTATAGTAAATCTCCGGAGTTTTTCAAGAAAGCCTTTGCACTAAAAATTATGAGGTTTTAATGGGCTGAGTTTGAACTGCAGAATTTTAAAGTGCCCAGTACATACGATCACAGTAAATGAAAAGCATGTTTCTGCCTGAAATACCTGCAAAGTACAATGGCAGCTGCTTGGAAGCATTTATTCAATTTGCAGGAAATGCTGTAAAATACCCTTCTTGAGATAGTTATATTGTTTTTCTGTTATACGTTGTTTCTTTCTTCTTGTTCCAGTTGTTGGATATGCTGCTAGTAGAGCAGACAATTGCAGCATTGGGGATTCAGCAATTCTTTCCACTGGGTGGTTTGTAAAATTCCTTGGTATGAACTTGGTAGTCAGGAATTAGCCCTGTTCATTTGAGCTTTTAACAGAATAGATCCTTACTCTTCATTGCATTACATATTCACATCTCTTCCATCCTTTATCTTTCTCCACCAATCCTTTATTTTTTTCCTTTTCATTTCTCTTCTTCCCTTCCATCTAATCCCAGGAGGTTTGTGATTTACTGGTAACTATCCCCCTCACTCGGAAGAGGAATCACTAGGTCTTTAGGACCTGTTTGAACAGAGAGAAGTGTAATTTAGAAATAATTATGAACAGTTAGTGGGAAAGTTTTACTTCTAACAGTTGAAACTGTCAGTATTAACAAAGGAAAACAGAATAAACTGAAGTATTGCACTCTATTCAAAAGAAGAAAATTTCCTGCTCAAAGTACCTTCCTGCTTTTGAATGTGTGAGAATCAAGCATGCACCTCAGCCTTCTCTATTTCTTCTGTCTTTATGCAAGAAAAGAAGGAGAGGAAGAAAGGCAAAATGGTAATGTGGGGTAAAGGTGCAAAGGATAATTTCAACTGTGGAAGACGGTAAATGGCATAAATTCTATGGTGCCTTGTATGTTATTTACAAATGTGGTTAGTTTGTAAGGTTTTATGGCTTTCTGAAAGAACTTTTAGATGACTTGTATAGAAAACACTTTGTGTGCAGTTTTGTTAATTGGAGTTTTTGTTGGTTTGGAGTTTTTTTGTTTTGTTTTACAAGGGTCATTTTTTTTTAAAGTTTCTTCTGACACTTGCTTTAATTGCTCCTTTATGCAGCAATTTATATCAACAAATTTTACATTCTTTTTCCAGCTTCTATGGGCAGATAAATACTCTTGAGTAGCTGCTTAAACTATTCTGGATGAAATAGAACATTTGTCAAAGCTTTAATGATTTCAAGAAGACTAATCCCTGTTTGCTTCATACCGTCCAAAATGCAAAGAGGGCTTTTGAAAAATAGCTTTTTTTTCTCTTATATACCTCAGATATAAGGGAAGCAAAACTTGGCCTCAGTAGAAATTCTATTTCTGAGGTCCAAGCAGTCCTGCTAAAACTATGGGAGACAGAGCAGCTATTTGTTTTATATAGTGATCATGGTGTGTAGTATAGTTTGTTCAGTGAGAGCTGCTTCTCAGGAGTTTTTCAGGAGTTTCTTTTAAACTTTCTGTATTTTAGTCCCTTCTGTTTTTATCACTGATGGTTTTGTAAAAGTCTACAAGCAGGTTACCCATGACAGTAGTTTGTTGTTTTTGAGAAACTTTAGGGTGTTTATCCAATAAGAATGCTATATTTAAGCCTTCTTTTTTTTTTTTCCCAAAGTCCCTTTTACTTCAAATGCCGCTGAGCATGATATTTTACTTTGAATCTACTCTGAGGAAGAATTTATTTTTAACAGCTCTAGTAAAGAAAATGATGAGGCATTCGTGCAACAAGCAGAATACAAAATAGACATATTTCAGCTCAAGCCATTCTTTTTCAAGTCCAATGTCAAAATAGAAATAGCGGGTTCTCCTACAGCAATCCATGTTTTCTTTTGCAGTCATAAATACCATTGCTTTGGAACCTTTTCAATTCTCCTACTCCATAAAAATGATGAAAGGAGACAAGAGAAGATTTTTCCATTTAAACTGGTGCTGTATTAGTAAAACAAATATGAATTGTATGCTCCTGGGTTATCTTATCAGTAATGTATCTCCTTGACACATTACAAAGCTCCAGAATCTTTTAACTATGTTCCCGTAGATGTGAAAATGTTTCCCAATAAATATAAAGGCCAATGTCAAATGTCCTTCTGCAGGTTGTAAATAATAATGAGTGAAAATAGTATTTGCAATCAATTGTGTGTAAACTTTCCTCATCAGCCTGTTTGAGGCATCATCATTGAGCAGCTCCACAGATCAGGCTGAGGCTGAGTGCAGGGCACATACGCATCACTGTATGTGGATGATTCTCTGCCTCTGTGAAACAACAAGTGTTTTCTCATGAGGCATTAGTTCTTACAATCAGCTAATATGCTTCTTCCCTTCCACAGCCCCCACTCTGCCCTTCATCAGAATAAATATCAAAAGGTTGGTCTGACATTTGGAGGCTGGTAAAATCGAGTTGAAATCTTTTTGTAGAAAGAAAAGTAGCCTTTAAAGTACAACACACTAGCTAGTAGAAGCTAAATGTGCTACAAAAAGTAATTTTACTGAGAGAATAGCAGTCTGGATAAGCAACCACTAAACAGTCTTCCTTTCTGGTTCATACCTGGTGAGAAGTGACAATGTGTAGAAAAGATGTTCTGTTGCTTATATCATCTTACTAGAAGCTCAACACAAATTCGTGAAGCACCCTATCCCTTGCATGGTAGTACTGATTATGTACTTAGAATCAATACTCCCACTTTACTGAGGAGGAATTGATGACTAGAAGATCTGGCCAATACAATCCAGGAGGCTGTTGATAAAGTTGGCAACAGACTCTGGGTCTTTAGAGTTGCAGTGCACTGCTCTTGGAACAAATACCAAGAAAAATCAGAAATACTTACCAGGGAAAAGATATTTGAAGTAACTGACGTTATTAAAGCTTCAAGGATTCTTCTTATAACAGTGATTCAAATAACTGTGAGATAATGTAGTTTTTATAAAGGGGAGTGGGAGAAGGCTTTGAGGAATGGTATTCTATTTCCAATAATTTTGAGTTGTTGCTAGTTCTCATGAAAAGAAACAGGTCAAACTTTGTAGGTCTGGACTGAATAATTGTTTGAATATCTGCCAAAAATTATGTGGCTCTATGTGCCTTGTGGTCAGCCTTCCAAAGTCAAAGAGGTGAAAACAAAAGCCTGGGGATAGTGCATTTTTCTTCTTTTAAAAATGTTTCAATTCTTTAAATACAATTGCAGTATCTGTCAAAAGCCTTCTGGGCAATGAACATGATAAAAAAATATTTTTTTTCCTATCTATATCCATTTTACCCCACTCTCAATTGAATTCTTAAAAATCAGCATATCTAAAAAAGCTGGTGACCTAATATCACCTTCTGTGCTTTGTTCTTCATTGGGATTATAGGAAGCTACTGTTTAATTAGGATGCTGGCTACACAGTGTATCATAAATTAAGCTAATTTATTTCACCACGTTTAAATCTCATGGAGTTTAAGGTTCTGCAAACCTTGCAGAGTGTTTTTCAGATCTGAGAATTAATTGGAATTTAATCTGATGTTGTTTTTTTGTTTATTTGTTTGTTGTTGCATTTCTTGTTTGGGTGGGGGGTGTTTTTCTTTTTTTTTTTTTTCTTTGGTTTCCAAAGTGAAAGAATGGATTTATATGCAGAAGGTGAGAATGACATGCTTGAGTGACCTCTACATAAGAGAGAAACTGCGCCTCATGTCTGTTGCTGCTGCAGAAACAGTGAACTTTAGACAAATGAACTTCAGACAAATTGCTGGGAAGTCTATTTCCAGGCTGAAAATCAATGCGCTGGTGCCACTTCTACTCCCAGCATGTCATGCCTACCCTGCCCTGATGGTAGTGTGCTCCTTAGATCCTATCATGTCCTGCAAGTAGAGGGAATTTGTTATGAAAAGCAGCTTGATATCAGCAGTGCTGACCAAAAGAGAAAGGAGTTAAATCTATTTTTTCCACTGTAGTATGAATCGATCAAGCCTTCCCTACCCATTAATTTATTTGTATAACAACTAAAAATATTTTTTTCCCAAGGAATGAGCAGACTGCCTATTTCTGAGAAATATTTATGGAACTATTCCTGGTAGTAATATTCCGTGCACTATCATACCTCAGAACTGCTAAGCTGGCATTCTAGTTAACTCTTAGACTTGTCCCTAGTAGGAGACTTCCGAGGTGAAGGATCTAGGCCACTGTTTCTCCGTAACTCCACACTAGATGAAGTGCATAGCTAGGCTATTTAAGTGATATGAATTGTGCTGTCTGTCAGCCCATTCAAAGTGGTTTATAACCGTGAAACTGTTGTCTGTCAGTATAAATTTCCCAGAGTGAAAATCTTTACCTCTGTGCTTTTCCCCCAGAATCATTAAGCATTGAGGTCTATTGCCATACTTCTAATTCTTTTCAGTGTTTTAACCTTCTTTTATTATTAATCTATCAGCAAAAGGACTACAACTTCTGATAGGTGAGGTATCTTATCAAGCATTTACTCAGAAAACTGATTTTATTTCTTTTTAATTAATGTTTGGTTTTTTCCCTCTGGTACTAATTTCTTTTTTGCATGTACCATGCTCCTGT
>VYZS01003439.1:736-12204 GCA_013400695.1 Neodrepanis coruscans | reverse complement strand
TTTTGCATTTGTTTTTATTGTAAAAACACTTTTTTTCCCATCTCCGCCTCACTCCTTTAAAAAAAAATAAAGACGAAGCAAGCAGGAACAATGCTAATTACATTTTGTATGCAGTGAGAATGGGCAGGGGGATGGGGAGGCATGGAAAACAGGCCCCTGCAGAAAATGTGTGCAGGATGAAAAGAAAGTTCTCCTGAGATGGATAGAAGTTTCTGTTCCACAAACTTTGAAATGAATGGTTCAGATGTTGTGAACACAATGGATAGTAATGATGATTACTTTTGCCAATGCCTATGGTGATGTTATAAGCTAATTATATTAGTCATTTACGCAAAGGCAAGATGCCTTTGATAACTACTATTTGGAGCAACAATTCAGCATGTTGAGTCACTGTTAAGTCACTCTTAGAGACAGACTCCTATTCAACTTATACCCAAATGAGTCTTCAGCAACTTCGTTGAACACATCAGCTTTACTGTGCATTTAAACCCTTACACAAAAATCCACTTTGGGCTATTTTTTCTATATATGTTCCTTTTTATTGTTCACATACCAGTTTGACCTAATCACCTAATTCACACTTTGTGGGATTAAGTTAGTGCATGTAATGTATCTGAAGACACCTGAAGCGCATAAAAAATTTTCTATTTTGACATTTACTACTCTGATTCTTTGAAGTCATTAATTTCTCATTAAATGATAGACAATCTAGATGCCTTATTCAGTGGGGAACATAAGCACCAAAATAACATTTATATCACTGAAAAAAAGTTCTACTTTAAATCCTTCTTGAGAAATATAACTAAGCAGCAGCTTTTCATGAAAACGTAAAAGTGTTCTTCTTATTAGCAAACCAGGGTCATGTCCACAAATCTCATCAATTTCTTCCAGGGTATGAACAACTTTTCAGAGAGAGGAAAAAGGAGAATTAAAGTTAGTGCCTGGTGATTTTAAACGACTAGTCTTCAGGGTTTTCTAGATGTTTCTGTATCATTAGAGGAGAACAGAAATGGCAACCAGAAACCTATTTTAACATTCGAAGTTACATTCTCTTCTGTAGCTCAAGATTTGCTTGTTGAGAGTGAGACTGTGAGAACATCTGAACCTTCAGTCTTTGTACCCATTAGTCAAAGACCCCTCTCAGTCTTCTCCCAAAATTGTCAAGACTGGAAAGAAGCCAACCAGCTGTTTTAATTTGTCTCCTGTTACAGATGCTTACCAAGACCTCTGCCAGCAAATCCCTATTATCCCAAGTGAAATCTTTCTGTTGGGAAGCAGAGGACAGATGGTGCAGGATATATCTACCAACTTTGTGCTAGCAAATAAATCTTCAGCACAGAAGTCTGTTTTCTTATGGTGGTAGGGCATAAAAGGGCTCTTGCTCAAGACAGGACCTTTCTCTAGGTCTGTAAGTCCACAGGTCTACAAGGCCATAAGTGTCACAAACATCTTCTACACCTAACAGAATTTATGGCTGCAATGGTAATAAAGTGAGATTTCTTAGTCCTCCCAAGTTACTGTATCTTAAAAGTCAATGAGAAAAATGGCAATCTTTGCACCCATTTAAAGAGCTGCATATAGCACACATTGCTCTGGTTTTGACCAACCACTCTTCCTAAGGCTAAATGCTCCAGAGCCTGCCAAACCAGCAGCTCAAAATTATCCCCTCCTCAGATTCTTAGTAAGCAAAGCCTGATTTCTGCCTTCCAGGTCATCTTGGATGCTTTATGTATTCATGAATCTGATTTCTCAATAACTGTACTATAGTTTTCAGTTTCAGGAAAAATAAAACTACACTTGTGATGAATTTTCTTTGTTTTCAGCTTCTCTCCTGACCTTTGACATCTTAATCCATATTAACGCAAAGCTTTCAGACCCTGCATATATGACTACTATTGTGACTAGAATCCAATCAAGTCTTTATTAATATCCACTGAACACTTAAATGTGATATTGCAGGGAAGATCAGAACTGTCATCACTGTTAATAGGAAGTAGAAAGAGATTTTCAGAGAACTATGTCAGGACTTCCTCAGACTCAAATCACTTGAGGCTTTTATTGTTGTGTATCAGGAAAGCCTCCAGTAAGAAGAAACAGTAATTCACATGGCAAGTATACAAGAAATAAAATTCAGAAATCATTCTTGGGCTCTGCTCACTTTTATGAGTCAGTAAGTTTTACAAGTTACCTTTATTGTATGTTTCCACTTCATAAATCATTGAAATTGTTTTCAAGCACAAAATTGAAGGAGTAACTGTTAGGCATACAATTTCTTCTAATTCTTATATTAGTTAATCCCAAGCAACATGCAAGGCTTGTCAGCAAGAAAATGCTTGTGTTTATATATAAAATATGTACAATAAGTATATTAATTTTTATAACACAATTTATTTCAAATTTAGTAATTGTCAAGATCATGGACCACACAATACTCTTTACTTCACAAATCACTGCACATTTTCCAGCATTCCAGCCAGCCCTGTGCTGCTGTTACTTTTTTTCCCCTCGATGGGTCAGTTCATTGTTTGATTCCTTTGAACTTTGCCTGATGCCCAGTGTTTAGAGGTGAATGGATAGGGACAATAGCATAACACACATTTCATGAAGAAATGACTTTTTGAAGGCCAGTTCCAGGAGCTTGAGTTTGAAATGTTATCTGAATGAATACGGATTACAGGAGAGGACTTGATTCTTGACCTATGAGCTTTTTGTGCTTGCTAATTTTGAAAGACACTTTAAAGCCTTTCCTGGAGGATTTTTCTTATTTGTACTGTCTTTTATCTAAAAAAGCACTTGATGTCATTTTTGCTTCAGAGAAATCACTTTCTGAGTTTTAAAGTGGGAAGAAGATTCCTCTGTTGGATTGCTTTGTTGCTGGGTCTTTGTGACTTCCTTAACTTTCAAATTCTAACTGTCCATATTTATAAATCTTGTCTGCTATTCAGGAATGTTAGGAATTTTTTGAGTAGCCATTATACTGTGAAATCCTACCTGACACTTGCCCAGATAAGATAAAACTGGCAACCTGCTGTGTAGCTGTAGTTTGAGATTCGTCAACATTCAAGATCTGGTCTTTTCAGATTTTGTCAAGACTTTAGTTAGTTACAAACTGTTTCCTTTACAAATACCATAGAGCCAGTGTAAAATTTACTTCTTTCAATATGTTGGTATTTCTGTTGTTTGTGTCTTGTCAAACCAGTAATATAGAAATGAAAGAGAAAATTGAAAAACAGAACAAAACATAAGACCATATAAAATATTTCATTTTCATCCTCCCAGTTTGTCAGCAGTCATGGTAACGTGCTAATTGGCACAAACATGGTATAATGAGAAATCACAAAGACTATCCATGTGATCCACTGCCTATTACCCATCTTACTAGGGTTTACTATTCTTAAGAAAAATTATTCTGAAAGCAAAGTGTACAAAAACTCACAAAGGATATATTGTTACGGCACCTGAATAGAGAATTGAAAGTTTATTTCAGCCCTGTCCATGTGGAGTTTAGAATACAGATTTTTGTTACTAAGGTCATGGACTACACATTTGTATTATTTTTGTTTCTCTCCTCCCAAATAACTTCTGAACTTACTGTCTTATTGCAATTCAATCTGAAATGTCAAACTATGTTTCTATATAACTCATGAGAGAGCAGGAGAGCAGTGTCTCTCTTAAGGCTTCCTCACTCTCTGTTAGGCTGACAATGCAGCATGCACCTTGCCCTGAGCTTCCCTGCACCTAGGGGATGATGTCACACGGGAAGGGAGAGAGATTAATTCAGTTTGGGGATTTAAGAAATAAAAGCATGGGATCTCATTAGCCCTTCTGTTCTTGAAACAACAAACTCTCCTCCCCCCCCCACCTCTATGACGGTCAGCTTTTCTTCCAAAATATAATAATATTAATCCTTTACAGTTCTCAGCTCTATCTGACAAGTCCGAAATTCTCAGACATAGAGGACCAGTTTGTGACTTCATTTTTTCACTCTTGCTCACTTAAGTAGTCTCATTAACCCTACTATTCATGTAAGCCACCTGCTGTTTTCTTGAGCAAAGAATGCATAAAAGTGAGCAAGAGCTTTGGGAAAAGTAAAATTTCTACTTATACAGTTCACACGCCCAGTGCTGCATAAATTGTTAACAATGGCACTAAAAGTGCTTCCCATAAAAGAACATTTGGGACTAGATCCGTAGCTTTTTAACTCAATAAAAGTCAGATTTCAACAGAATTTTGGATCAAAGCCGTAAATAGCAAACTACTTATAGAACCCAGCCTTATACAAAATGAGCGATTGCTTGTAGGTGTATCACCAACCTTCAGTATTTTAACACCACACCCTGACATATGCAATTATTCATTATTCTGTGGGAAAAAGACCTTTATATGTAAATCCTGGGAATACAGCAGATTAAAATCAAGTAGAGTACTTAAACACATTTGTAATAATTAATAAAAAATTACAAACAGGTAAGAGAGGATAACTGCCTCTGAAACATTTATTCTACTAGTAATTTTATTACCATTGAATTCTTGCCAGCCAGGAAACACCTAGAGGCTCATGTTNTATATATATATACACATATATATACATATATATAAATATATACATACATACATACATACATACAGATAGATAGATAGATAGATATAGATATATATGAAAGCCCATCACAAGTTTATATTTGAAGAGAGCTAGCTAAAGAGCTACATTTTAATCCTGTAGGGCACAAACTTCATCTTTTCTAAACTAGCAACAAAATGTTGTGGTAGAATAATTATTCATCTCTTAAAGAATAAATCCTTCTGTTGTAATATACTATACAACCCAGAGGCATAGTGATCTCTCCAGATGACAGTAATTCTCACTACCCTTATCAAATATGACAGTTGCTCCTTTGAAGCAGATTGCCATGGTAAGGCACTAGCTGAAAAGCCCGTTTTGTTCTGTCACAATAGGACCCTATCCCAACTCAGCATACACTAACATCTTTCTTCTGTGAAAGTAAATACAATAAATCTTTTCCATTTCGCCATGAGACTTACATGTCTTACTCATTGTGTGTGAAGTTGACTGGAAATCCAGATACATAGAGTAGAGCAGATAAAGTTGATAAAGGCTGCATTAAAATATTTGCTTGGCTTCAGTCAGATCCCTTCTTCCCCTGCAAATATAAGGTCTTAGACATGTGTTTATTTAATATTCAGAACTATGCCTATTTAGGACATCCAAATAAGCAAGTGTTAGGTATTTTTTTACATGTTGGTACATGTATTTCTTCAGTACATGTTCTGTAATGGTGATAGAAAAAAAAAATGTGTACCAATAAACCCTTAAAATAGCACTGAAAATACTTCTCTATTGTGCCTGACATCATTTCTGCCATGAGGAAGAACTGTGTTTGGTTTTTGCTTTTTAAATACAAGGCCACAGCATTGGCTTTAATGCAGATAAAAATATTGGCACCAATATTGACATTACTGCAGCTAGTACCACATAATCCTCCTACCCAGAGTACTGGCAAAGATGCAAGTAGATATACCTTGAAAGGAACTGGTTACAGACTGAAGTCAGTTCGATTTGGCCCAGGAAGCATAAGGTTTAAAATAAGCACCAGCAAAATGGCATTTTTAATGCCAATCTGTATCATCTAGCTCTGCAAACTGCTCTTGTATTCTTTCCCCGGGCAAAACGAAAATGTGGAAAATGAACACACACTTGGGTATGATATATTCTCATAATGTTCATAGTCAAAGCACTGAAACTCAACACAGCTAACAGGGAAAAGGAAAGCCTTCCATTAAACCTAGGGTAGCATGGAAAAAGACAGATGTTTTGGGCACACAAACCTCTCTTAAGATAGAAATAGAAGCTGTATATTTACGTTTTTTTTTCAGTTGTTCAGGCAGAGACTGAGAGCAATCCCATGCTGCTGAGGTGACCAGTGACTCTACAGTGAGCACAGCCCTGTAGTAATCCAAAGATTTGGTCATGCTTCAGAAAGGTTTAATGAACACAAATATGAATTAACAAAAGTAACTAGTAAGATAAGTCCATAAACTACATACATGGGTGGGAGAGAGAGAATTCCTCTAGCTGTGTGTGTATATTCATTACATCACTCAAATTTAATTTGTACCAGGAAGAAAGGAGGAGCCTTATTCTCTATAATCTTGCACATGATGAGATCATTTTCATCTGTGCAAAGTGAACATGGGGTCTTACTCTATCAGAATCCTTCATTCCCATTTAAGCATTTTACATCTTCCACACACTGGTCTAACTGACCAGACATATTATCACCTCAGGCATATTATCAGCCTGCATATGGAGCTAGCCAGGATTAGCTAAAAAATACAGTTAAAATTATTATTATAAATAGGAAATGTGTAGCAGGGGGGTGGGGAAAAAATGCTGGCTTATGATATTAAAGGCAGCTTAGCATTATATATATATGTGTGTGTGTGTGTGTGTGTGTGTGTATATATATATGTAGGGAGAATTTATACTTTGTTATAATTTGTTAGTACTCTGGACACATCATTTTTCATCATGTACTTTGAATGAGAGAAAGATACACTTTATAAGAATCCTCCATGCTTATATTATAGCATCATTCTCTCTTAATAGCCTTCTGGCTATCCACATGCTTCATAGTAGAAATTATCTGCCAAAATCACTTAATGCTGAAGATATCATGGGACTGCAGGAAAAAGTCCACATTATAGTTTATCTTCATTTCTTCTTCAATTTCTTTATTTTTCCATCAATCACAATAGTTGATTCCTTAATAGTGCCCTTGAGAACCCCTACCAAGAAAGCAGAAAGTCCACAGATTCTCTCTCAGTCAGATGTTTCAAGCATACTCTGAGGATCTTGTAAATCTTCTCTAATACAAAATGGATCATTCAGGTCTCAAAATGTTTAATATAATTTTTCCTCCAGTCAGACAAAGGGATCACAATCCTCAGGGTTGCAGCCCTTCCCCTAATCTTCTGAGGTTTTGAAAATGTCAAGGCTAATCTTAGATTCACATAGGGTTTTTTTAAATAAGTTGCTTGACCTTTGTGTTTCACAGATATCCTGACTGATGCAAATCAATTACAAGAAAAATTTGTCACCATTCTTTTTTTTTTTTGGATATTCATTGTCTTTCCTACTTCTACCAGAAACATCTCTTAAGACTTGTGAAAATCTATAGTCGTTGCTGATCTGACCTCAAATTATTCTGCAGCTGCAGATTATCTGTAGCTTTTGCAGCTGCAGATTATCTGTAGCTACAGCAGCTACAAGTTCCCTCCTGGCTGCATGCTGGCAGAGGAAATTTCTTCTCTCATAACCTACAAGAATTGTTACAGTAATAGATCAGAAGTAAGAATAATACCTGGCTTCCATGAAAAGCTTTTTATTAACTGCTTTCATGGAGTTTTACAAAGGTGAGGAAATATTACTGTCATTTTTAAGGGGAAAACTCAAGCAATGTTATGTACTCAAGGTCACCCAGAACATCAAGGGCAGAGCTGGAAAGACAGACTTGGTTTTATAAGGCCATACACAGGATATTAACCTTATTATCATGAGTAAGTGTTGTTCAGCAAATTAAGCAATCAATCACATACTTTTTCCAGTTTCCATTGTACTACTGGCTCTGATACCTAGTCCCTCTACTAGCCTAGGTTAAGCCACTGAGAGAAATCACTTTGTCAAGGCTAATGTCAAGGGGTTTTTACCCTCACATGCAATTTAGGTTTTCATGACGTGCTTCCTGACTCTTATACTTGCACAAGGATACACATATTTAACAGTAAATTCTTCTAATTATATAACTTAGAATGAAAAGTCCTAATTGATACAATCTGTAGATTTGCACCCAGAAAGAGAACTTACAGTGCAAAACCAAATACTACGCCTTCCAGATCTAAATATGCATACCCAGAACTACCCTTCAGAATATGATCTACAATGATGCCAGATGATACAAGGTAAGTTTTTAAGTCTCTAAAACACCATCTTATTTTAAACTGACATTTAAGTATCCTGAAATAGGAGCAAACATTTACAGACCACATTATGAATAATATAATTAAGCTAAATTTTCCAGGAGGCTGGAGCAATTATCTCATTGACCCAAGACCCAAATCTGGTCCTCTATTTGCTTATTCTGGCTGAAAACAAGTAAGTTACATCTACAAAGAATGCAAATAAGATTTTCAATCAATATTAAGGCCTGTGTAGGGCCTTTCAACAGTTTTCAGTGTCTTTTCAAGTGTCACATCTCTGTGTTCTAGCAGGGAATACTTGTGCACATGGAATATACGTGACTCAGCAAAGCATTTCCCTAGATTTCAGTGCAATCAGACTTTGATGGAGATATACCTTTGGATATGTGCCTGACAGCTGAGACACTGACACAACACTGATCTTTAGGAAGCATGCCTGCAACTTCTTATGAATTCCACGAAGGGTCACGTGTGATTTTTCCATTTTCAGATGCCTTGCTACAACCAGCAGAAGGCAGAAAGATAAGGACTTTGGAAGACAACCTGTAATATTACCGGGTTTTGATTCTTAAAATATTATCTGAAGGCAGTGAGATAATCAAAAGACTCTCTCAAAGAGAACAACTTTTCTACTCAAAAGTATAAAAACGCCAATAATACTGAAATTCTCATCAACTTTTCACATTATTATCTCTCTTCTACTGTCATTATTGAGCTTGTAAGCTAAGATAGTATCCTTCAATAGCATGTCTTACATGGCCATTACTACAGTATTCCTAGATATTAGGAAAACCTTGGACATTTCTTTACATTTCTTGGTTATAAAGGGTGGGTCTGATAGACAAGCTGTATGAATCCTTGCAGGTATTTTGTCTTAATGAACAAACCTTGAGGACACATTCTTTTCAATGAGTTTATCTCTTTCAAAAGAAAGGTTGTTAGTAAAAATACAGAAATAAACACCTATGTGAAAAGCACTGACTGAAAAAGGAAATGTCTTTCACAGGAGAAGATTTTGCAAGTCTTCCTAATTCTATAACATTACAGCCAAAGTTACTATGCCATCATTCTGCAAAGATGTTACACCTAGTATGAGTGTCATGGAGAACTGTGACGTTTCCTCATAGCACCATTACAGAAACACCTGTGTTAAAAATAACTTCAAGCTTATCTACTCTGAAGTATTCCTTAATCTTTAAATGTTTCATTTCTTACCACATGCTTTAATACTTGCATTATGTTCCAGATCATAGCTGTGACAGCAAAATCGTCATCTTTTTTCTCCTGTTCTTCTGACAAAGGATAGTACTCCTCAGTGATAACTAATTTCATTTACAGCTGTAATAGATCTACCTAGAAGTTCAGTAATTTGGAACAAAAAATCCACAGTGCAATATCTATTCATTTTGTGTTTGCTTCTTTGCCCTCACATAAGGTGTGACTACAAGTGGCACCGTGTTGATCTGTAGCAATAAAGCTACTGACCGGGGGAGATCACTCTTCTTCGTAGCCCTTAATTCCACCCCAGTGTCCTAAGTGTCCTACAACACAGCCGGTGAGGAACAGTAAGCCTGGCCCAAGTCCTGGCATGCACACAAGTTGCTTCTAAAGAGGAGTGAAATCTTTCCCAAGAGGAATGAGGAAGAGTGTGACAGAACTGAGATGAATAAACTTAAATACATCTGAAAATGAAACAGTCCCTGGTGATCAGAATAGACTCAATGTATTTGCTATCATGCAGGAGCACAAAAGAATGAGGTTATCCATGCAACTGTTGTCAACACAGTTTCTTCTTTCAGGAGGGAATAGTCAACCAGAAAAGCCGATACAACCGTCTTTTACATAGAGTTCTTCACACAGCTCAGTATGGCAGACATTTGAGAGGTCAGAGAAGTGCAGAATGTTGAAAAAGGGTAGAGTGCTTCCAACCATTCACAGTTATAGAATTTAATGAGTTAGGGTCAGGCAAGGCAGAAGGGTGAGGCAGCTAGAGAAGTATAAAGATTTCACTTTTCACCTTTGCCTCGGTGGCTGTAAATGCAGAGTAGAGCCTGCCTTATAAAAGGTTTTCTTTATGTATAGTACAACATTTATTTATAGAATGAGTAACATCTCAGACAAAAGAAAAACTACCAACACTCTCCTTCCTAGGAATAGCATGCTCTTGATTCTCATTCACTACTTTATATACCAGCTCTTTTAACTGATTAGTCAAAGGCACACTCCCTGTTGACATAAAATGTGTGGCAAAAACAAGTGTATAAATGAATAATTATTTCCAACAATTGCAATGAGATTAAATGTTTATTGAATTAGGAAAATAACAAGATTTAATGGAGCCATTTATGCTACAATCCTAGTTTAAAAATGGACAGTGCATGCCTACATATCAGATTATTATCTCTATAGTCCACCCAGCTATAAGCATTTAAATATTTTATCTATCTAGCAATAATACATTCCTGGTCTCTTTTAATACACTACAGGTGAGTGTCCTTGAGCATCTCTGTATAGAACACGTGACACAGCTGTTATTGCCATCAGTGAACAAGCATTTTTCAGAATGAGCTGATTTCAGCTTATAACTTTCCTAGATCTGGGGATCTGCCTTCTATGTCTCAGGCACATACACAAAATGCCTCTGTTTCTGTACGTTGCTGGAGTCATCGCAAGCACTGCCACTCTTCATTGCAGTGTCTCTACGTCTTCCTGGGGAAAAGAAAGGAATAAGAAAGGATTATTTGTTGAACCCATATATGTACTGTATTGATTGTATTTGGCAAAGTTTTGGTGGCAGGGGGGTTGTAGGGGGGCCTGTCCCATGCTAGATACAGCCAGCTCCATCGACTTCCTCAGCAGACACACCACAAGATGCAACTGAGCCCAACAGGGAGTTTGGGGTGTCACCATGAAAACATACTTAGGAAAAGGTAGAAAACACTGGATAGACAGAGGAAGCTGGGAAGGGGTTGGAAAGTGAGAAACAACAGAGGAAACAGAGGTCAGAGGAGGAGAAAGAGGTTCTTCAGGTACCAGAGCTGACATACCCTAATATATACCCTGAGGAGAGCACCACACCAGAAGAGATAAATATTCTTGAGGGAACTGCAACCCAGGAAGAGCCCACATTGAAATAGTTTTCTTCCTGAATGATTGCAGGCCACGGAGACAACCCTGCTGGAGCAGTGAAAAGTGTGAGGAGAAAGGAGGAGCAAAGAGACATTATTATGTATTGACTACCATAACCTACACTTCCCATCCTCCCTGCAACACTCAGCAGGACACTGAGAGGAGTCAGGACTGACAGAGTGAAGTTGAGCCTGGGAAAGGGGGAAGGAAAGGTGTTGTTTTAATGTTTGTGTTCTTGTTTCTCACTACTCAAATCTATTTAAACTGGCAATAAATTAAATTAATTTTTCCAAATTGAGCCTGTGTAATGGTTTGGGTTAAAATCACAGAGGAAGACAAAG
>VYZS01003434.1:0-13079 GCA_013400695.1 Neodrepanis coruscans | reverse complement strand
AGCTGAATAACATAAGGTCAACTAAACAGGATTAATATTATGCTCCTTTACTTTTCCTGCACTATTGTTAAATCTGAATAGCAATGTTCAATTTGGATAAAAGTAAATGGTGAAAGCACAGTACTCTTTAGAGAGACACANATCAAACACAACACAGCCCAGCCAAGTAGATGCAATATGGCTCGACCTGGACTCGAGCCATAGCTCCTTATACGGGCTTGCTAAGCATTTTCTGCCCCGCTTCTCACATCCCTCAAAATAAGCCCTGTTTTAGCATAGGTTTGACCTGCACGTGAACATTACTGATAACCAGCAGGTGTTCTCAGAACACATAGAGATGACGAAAAACAAAACGGCATCCTTGGCCCTGAACATGGAGAGAAAGTGAGGGAAACATCTCCAATAATGCAGGAAAAACTCAGACAGAGCAGCTGTATAAACCTGAGAAAACAGAAAGGCAGGAAAGAACAGCATGAAATGAGAGCACAAACAAGCTTGGAAGGCTTGAGGTCCTCTAGCAAGCAGAGGGCAACTAGCCCCCTTAAATCACACTCAGTACCTGCTCTTGCGCTCTGCTACCAGAATTGGCAAAATTAAAATAAGAAGAACCAGGCTGGGGACAGAACTAGGCCAGCTGCAGCCACCTTCTCTCAGCTGCAGAGCTCCAGTTTGCCTCTCTTCAGCCCTGCCCATGCACCCCTTTCTCAGCTCCCCCGCATATGACTCAAATTTGAGGCACTTGTTCCATACCACTATGCATACAGGGACACTGAAACACACTTAACTTTACCAAGGACATGCATAAGCAGCAAAAAATTAAGAGGGAAGGTTCCTTCTTCTCCCTTCCTCCTCCTGTATCATTAGAGCCTCATCTTTTTCTCTGTCGAGCTTTTAAAAAAGAGAAAACGACTCTGAAATTAAATGGGAGGAGTGTAAAACGTGTCAGGAACAGAGTAACATACGTGCAGTGCCTCTTCCCTTCCATGAGCTGCAAAAGTAAACAGCACCCTCTCTGGCAGAAGCAACAGGGCTTCCTTATGTAATTGGGGGATGGAGGGAGAGGAAAGGGTCAGGAAAAACACAGTTGTCCGCAGTTCAGAAAAGAGCTCCTTTCAGCAGCCATGAGCAAGAAGGCTGCAGAAGTGACAGCTTTGCTACCTCCCTGCCCAGCTGGCTCTCTGACCTGCCTAGAAGCAACATCCAACACCACAGGAAAAGCTGGCTTTGTTTCTGACACTGCTGGCCAGTGGCCTTATACACAAGATGACAGAACGCTGCTTTCCTCACAAGTTATGATGGGGCAATTTATTTTCATTGGCATGAGCAGCAAAGAAGAACCAGTCTGATCCACCCTGCAGCAGCAGGGCACTGTGAAAGGCAATTTTACATGTATATGACAAACAGTCCTAAGACAGTATGCACATTACACACCCTGTCTTAGAAGGAAAACATTCAGGAGAAACCTTTGATTTCAGAAGATGAACTGATGCATTTACAGTCAGAATCTTCAACCTTCAATCTGCATCATCCATGTGCTGCTACATCAAAGTAAAATCTTGTTTTGACTTCCTTCGTGACTATTATCTCCCCCCTCTCTCATATTTCCACAGCAGTCTGCCCTACAAAGTCACAGGAGGATTTTCCCACCCTGTTGAGCTCAATTCCTCCTTGTTACACCCAGTTCAGTCCATGCCACTCAGCACAGGCTGCAGTCTGAGTGCTGGGTAGAGTGTAATAGATCCATCCCAATCTAGTGATCCTTGCTGACCTTAAGGCTCATAAGCAGCTATTACAAGCCAAGGCTAAACTCGTGAGCAGCAACTTTACATGCATCTGTGGCAATGCCAAGTGTTCCACAGTGAATCTAGAAACTACTAACAGTCACACTCTGCTCTCGTCACCTGCACGCAGACATGCATTTACACTCACAGGTCTTAAACACCCATCAGGCTTTTTGCATCCTCAGTGACTATTTTCCTTCCCAGTCCCTCAAATTTGTTGTGTACACTCGGACCCTTAAGACTTAAAAAACATTAAGAGAGCTCATCATATCCGATTTCAGAAAACCTCTCTCCTTAGTATTTTCAGTTTTCAGTGAGTCCCTTACACACCAGCTCTTCCCAAATGTGGCTCAGAAACATTTGGATGCCAATATCCATGCAGCTGATCAAATGCTTAGCTCTATAGGAGCACTATCATATGTAAATCCTCACATACATCAAATCAAAACAAGAAATTTCTTTAAAAAAAAAAAAAAGAAAGAAAAAGAACTCCAGATAAACAACTTAAACGACTGCTCAAAACATCAATATATCCAAAGCGCTGCTATTGCAGCTGAGAGTATTTTTCCGGGGCTTTTTATTATTACTATTATCTTATCTGCAGAAGGCAAGCCAAGAAAAGAGAAATAGATGGAACCAAGCCCTGCATCTGAGCAAGCTCTCTGAGAGCAAATGCAAACACGTTTCAGGGCTGGCAGAACACTGTGCTGAAATTAAGTGGTGTGGGTTCTGACAGAAACACAATTTTTCAGATCTCGTATGAAATCCGTAATGCATGCCACTGAATCAAACTTCCATAGGATATACAGCAGCACCTAAATATTTGTTCTACTGCTGTTCATCTGTAGCTGGCACTCATTCAGAGACCACAAAGACAAAGCCAAACCAAAGCTCAGACTGACTTTTCTACCTCCAATTTGCATTGCACTTTTCCCTCCAGGGATCTTGCATGGCTTGGTTTGGATTCCATCCCAGCTCAGTCACAAACAGAGAGATATATCAAACAATTTCAATGCACTGGCACATTTCATTTTAAATTTAAGTATTTGATATGACTTTGAATATACATACTTGACATTCAGATACTATTCTGGAAAACTTTTTAATTCACTGATTTTTCACTACACAGTTACAGTGGAGAGCAGTTGGGCTAAACTCAAACCAGAAAACTGCATCAAGACAGCATGAAAGCTCTTTGGGTGGAGTACTGCTTTCCCATGGGAAATTAAAACTTCATCACTAGCTATTCAAAATTTGGTTGTACCAAATACTGTCCACTAGGACAAAGCCATGAGTCAGCAGCAGAAGGAGATTCCATGAGGCAAATAAGCCAGTTCTGACTCTTTCAATGCAGATAAGGGGACAACTAACTAGCAAGTGCCTTGAGAATGTGGAACAACTATGAAGGGTTAGAGCAACTCTGCAACTTATACAAAAGCCTGCCCAATAGAACTAGTCACGAGGAGGCAAAAGCAGGAGGGGTCATCAAAACCTTTCCCTTCACTGCAACAGACAACTTAGGCAGCAGTAAAGGATAGCTGGCTCATCCACAGCAGCACTTCCTTTCAGAATCGGGACTGTGCATAGTAAATAGAGCTTCCATTGCCAAAAGACACAGGGTGAAAAAGCAGTCTGACTTTGGATGAATCCTCACTAAGAATGAACCTGCAAAGGTAAACCAGGTGCATAGAGAAAGAAAGGAAAAAAAAGCTAAAAAAAGAAAAACAGAAAAGTCTTATTACACTGTAAATGCTTTCTTACACTGTAAATGCTTTCTTACAGAAAATCTTGTGTTTTCTTACACTGGTCAAAACAATGGCCCAGAACTGGATCTCCTTTCATAATACAGTACAAAAGAACCTGAAACCAATATCGTCTAGCAATGCCTCATCATGTGTCCCATGAATTAAGGGCTTGACAATAACCCAGTAGCCACAAGGCTTATGACAGCTTTCTCAGAAACTTATGAGAATTTGATTTCTTTCCAATAAGTCCCTTAGGCTCCCAGAGGAATCCTCAAACAGCTTTTCAAGCCCTAGGAGTCAGGCCAGTTGACAGGAAAAAGCAGATCCCCAAAAGGCACTGCAATGACACTCCCACAGCAGAGCAGGAATGCAGGCAAGCAATGAAACTGATGCTAAACAGATCCACAATAAACTGGCCCTAAATATAATTTGAACAGTAGGGCACTGCCAAAATGAAATGGTCATTTACTGACAGAGAAAGCAAAGAAATACAAAACCTCAATAGAACAATAAGAGACCACAGACAACTTTCAGAAGGCCTACCACTGCATCTAGGTGAAGAAATCTCCTCTTCTACTTCTGAGCATAATTCTCGGAGTCTTCACCCCCAGCACAGGAACAGGATATTCTGGGCAGTTCTTGCTTTCTGGTATAAAGGCATTCTATTACCCATTCTCCAAGTAAGGAATTGTCTTGTGTGTGTGACAAGTCCTAGTCATCCAAGAGTCCCTTTCCTCCAGATGTCCCAATTCTCTGACAAAGACAAAATGCCCTAACAACACTCGCAGTACAGGCAGAGCCACTGCAGCACAGCTCCACTACCCACTACCCACCAGCCCACTACCACCACAGTTGAAGTTAAAAATGCTGAAAAAATGGTGTCATGCTGGCACTTCTCTATAGCAGCAATAGCTCTTCCGTACTCCAAAAACCCTCCTTCGATCCATAAAGTGGCTACACATGAGCTGGTGGAAAGCCATCCTTCCCCCAAAAAACCATTTTGTTCTGCAGAACAGAAAGGAAAGTGCATTTGTTCAGCATGTATTTTAAGAAGATCGATCAAACTGACCACACACTGGGAATGTAGATCAGAGAAGCAAAAACCACTTCTCCTTTGCAGAAATGCAAGTATACCCAAATATGCTTCTGGCCCCAGTGCAGACAGGTGGCATCGTTTGTGTAACACTGCTCATGGCTAACATTCACCAATGATAAACCTCTGCACAACTCAGTTACTACACAGCTAAACAGAATTCACACGCACATTTACCTTCATAGATTTCTCAACACAAACAGAAATAGCTATCTTTCACAGAATACAGGCACTTCTGTTAATATTGAGCTTTTTAGCTTCTCTTCTAAGAATGGCAAGCATCATAAATCAAGAAAGAAGCTAAGCAGCTTGACAAGGTCATACAAGGGGACCTTGAGGCAAAAGCCTTGGGTGGGGGGCTATCCCAGGGAAGAGAATCCATGTCCATGCTCTCAGCAAGCCACTCAACAGGCGAGGTGGATGCAAGGGTGAAACGTGGACAGATGTCTTTGTTTATGTCTACTCAGAAGAGAGCAAATTTAAGGAACCAAAAAAATTTGGGTGCCCTCAAAATACTCAGCATGTTCTAAAGGAGAGGGGAAAAGTGCATTCAAAAATTAATGCAAAACCCCAGCCAAAGCCATCGGTCTGCGGGCGTAGCTCAAGAAGCCACTTTCTCCAGGAGGACTTATCAATCACCACAGATAACTCTCTCTGGTCAGGTCATATGATTGAAGGCTTTACTTTATTATTCCCTCACACCATGACCAAGCAAAGCAGCAGCGGTATCAGATCAAACAAAGGAACGGCTGCCCTTCAGAACAGACATCTGAATAACTGCTCCCTGATGTGCACACGTGTGTGATTTTGCTGTGCACAGCGGGAATGCAAGAGTAACCACGAAACGTGTGTCATTACTTACTGAGTTTAAAGAGGCAACACAACCGAAAATAACCAGGAAATTCAGAAGACAAGTTGCTCTTGTATCTTGAGTTTATTAAAACTTCTAGACTATTTAATCTAGTATATTGCAGAATTCCCAAATACTATACACATGCCAAAGCATGCTGAACTACTGGGTGGGTAGAGGCAAGAGATGATGGAAAACAGTAAAATCAAGCCCCTCCATGGCTGTGTCCCAGCCCACCATGCTGTTTCACCACTGTGCAGGCCTCAGGGCTTCTCTGCAGCAAGCTGGAGACTCTCCCTCAGTCCTGGGGCTACCACACCCCACAGTTTCCCAACTTTCTGCTACTCCAGTGCCTGCTGTTTTGTGATTAAAATGCTGGAACCAACTCTTGAACAAAAAAGAAATCCACCTGCAAGCAAAACAACTTCAAAATCCATATTCATAAAGAATGTTTGAGGAATGTAGAGGCCTCTCTCCTTTACTCACTGAAACGTAACAGTCCTTGGTCTTTCATATAAAACATGCCGCAATTTCTTTCTTTCCTGCGGCGCAGTCACTGTTCATGTGTCTACCACTGTATTACCTCAATATTTTTTTCAAAAGACCCCTCTCTAACAAAAAGAAATTCACTCGTACAACGCAAACTGTATTGCTTCTGCAAAATTTCATTTGAGAATCCACAGCTAAAGTGCAGGACCCCTACAGTTACCAGTTCTGCAGTGTGATAGCTTTAACATCCCTTGTGAGATGAAGCATGTCACCTTAATGCATGCTTAAGGTGAGAGAACGACTAGGCTGATTGGCTTCATCACCCTAAGGACACAGAAAGTGACATACTTAATCTGATGAGAGACACTAAAACAGTGCCTCTTAATATTTTATGAAACATTTGGCTGTTTTTAATTTTAAAAACAGCAGCTCAATAAACAAAGCAATAGAGCTTTCCCTGTGGATGGCACTATGATAGGTGCACAGCAGCCTGCTCAGCTGAGTGATAACATGATACCCAACGCATTGACTCTATTCTCCTCCCCACATCCATGCTGGAAGAGCCATACACTGGGAGGGCTCAGGCTCTGCACACCAACAGGGACTGTTCCAGAAACAGTTGTTTTTCACCACAAAGCAGCACATAGCAGAGGCAGCTTTGGAGCTGGTTTAGGAAATGCAGCTTTAGCACCTTAATCTGGAAACAACAAACTGACATGCTCAAACTGAATAAATAGTTTTAATCCAAGAGACTGCATTTTCTTCACTACTTGCTCAGTTCTGGAACAAGACTATAGATACAGACTTACATGAAACATCAAATGCAAGCATCCCACTGTAACTGCCTACCACGCACTTGCTTTATCTGCTTCCCTAAGTAACCACTACAGGCCACTGTCAAGACATAAGGTACTCAGCAAGATGGATCTTTCCTCTTACTTATAACAACCACCTTCTATTCCCACTCCCATGAAGACTTGCAAGGTGCAAGACTGGCCAGAAAACAGATGGAAGAAAAAGCCCAAACATCAAGTATGAATACAGATATAAGAATACCCAATGGCCCAAAACATAGCCTTCAGCAGAGGCTGCTCTTTAATTCTGTGCTCCAAATACATCCACCATCACTTATGAAAGCCTCAGAGACAAGACTTAAAAAGAAAGTTAAAAAAATCCCCCCATTCTTTTTTATTGGAGTTCAGAAACAAACAGATGCCAGGGCCAGCTCTTAAAAGAGGGCTGGCTTGCTACAGTCTCACTAAATAGAGATACAACCTGATGGAAGAGGACCTGTGTATACACCCATAAGAAGTTCCCAGCCAAAGACAAGAAGCGCAGAGACAAAAAAAAGCACATCCATGAGCTCAGTGGGAACACACACAATCCTCTCACCAAGGAAGACTACCATCTTGGGGCTCCTCACTTCATGTATTAATAATTGACAAGTCCCCACCTCATCCCAACTTCATAGTGTGTTCTCTACACTGGAAAGAAAGATTCTGGAGAAATTAAAAGCATTATCCCAAGAAAGGAGATTATTTTGTCATCTGAGGACACTTGCATGGAAGAGCAGAGCTGATGGGCAGTCTTGTGATCTTCCTGATTAAAATGCTGCCTCAGGATATTACTCTCCCCCTCCAACATGAAACAGTCAATTAGGCTGTGATATATTCATGTAATAAAGGCATTTTCTTATAAAATATGTCAACCCAAGACTGGCAATACTTCTACCTTGAAGTGACCTTACTAAGAAGAAACATGACAGATAAAACCAGTCTTAAACTAGTTAAGTACTGGCATCTAAGGAAGCAAAAAAGTGAGGGAGTTGACAGGTGTATTTTTCAATCCCATCTCAGTGCTTAAAAAAAATAAATAAAAAAGGAAGGAAAGGAAGGGTAAGGGGCTTCATTCCCATGAGGAGCTATTTTATTCTTTCATTATTAATTTCATATACATGTACATATATGCATATACACACACAACACTACACTCACCTGCCATCTACAGCAACCTCTACAGGTACAACAGCATATCAAACCAAACAGAGCAAAATTCTGGTCACGGCATCAGACCCAGTGGTGTCAGATGACCATCAATGGACAATTCTCAGACAAGTCTTTTACACCACACGAAAAAAAGTCATTACTGAAACAAGAACTGCCTTTGTGGATCATCCATCCCTAGCCAGAAAACCACCTCAGCTCTCACTTCCAAGCACAACCGGGATCACAGATGGTCCAGCTATGCTTCTCCACAGCAATGTCCCGCCTCCAAGAGCCCAGTGAAATAGCACTAATATACAGAAAAAGCAGGGACAGCTCCATAAATCTCAGAAAGTTACCCAATGGCACCACCGCTCACCATCTCCCCCCAGTTTGTCAGCAGAAACAACCACTAAATATGCTGCAGAGGTCACTAAAGATTTCCTAATGAATATCTTGTATAAAGTCAGAGTCCTCAGCACAGAGCACCATCCCAGCATCCTAACTTCTGTCCAGTAAGCAGAACAAAGTTTTTGCCCCACAAAAACAACAAGATAAAGTCTCTGCCTTCTTCTCAAGTAATAGGCAGTGATTTTTTTATCTAAGACTAGGACACCTTAAATCGGTTTTGTAGGAAAACATTTGCATTTTGGATGCATCTATGGGACTTCCTCATATACTCTATTTAGCAGAGACATCTGCTACTCAATATATATATTTCATCTAAATCCCACCTTCTGAATCCTTTCCATCAGTTGTCAGTAATGCAGCTTTGTGTGCAAAACCAAGTGCATTCTGCCCCCATTAGGAAGCCAATTACAGCAGGAAAAACAAGCAATTAACAAGGTGCAAAATAAACATCTTGCCACCTGCTTTTTAATAGCAACCCCACTTCAAACAAGTCACAGTCTCAGCACAGCTTTCCGAACTGGCAACTGATATTATATATGTATTTATGCAGCAGCTGTTCTTCATTGCAACAAATATTACAGGCTTACCAGATAAGGTCAGCATATTTAAAAAAAAAACATAAAGCATGTATTAAAACCTGCTTTAAGGCCCGAATGTTGCTTTTAATGAAATCAGCAGCATCAGGCATGTCTGGTATTACAGTGAAGCTGCAGTCACATCCCCAGCTTAGAGAGATTTCTCCTCATTTCTACTTGCTTAGCAGCTTCTGTATTTGTTTCGCTAAGTCCAGGGGGCTGAGCAGCTATTAAACAGCCTGCAGGGCAACTAACAATGCCAAGCTCTACAGACTAGACAAGTCTTTCCTCTTTCCATCACCCCTTCTTCTCCTTGGCTTTCTCCACCTCCTTACCATCATCACATCACTAAATCAAATTGCTTTGTGGGGCTGGGGGGACATAATGAGGCAGAAAGCCATCCATCCAAAAAAAAAATTAAGGGAAAAACAAATCCAGATTTCTGCTCCTTAAGCCTTCACACTTTAGAAGGAAAAGGAGGGAAATCCTTCCAAAGTCACACTAGCAAGCTCCAGAGGGAGCCACTTTTCTTTCCCTTTTGTGGAACAGAATGAATGTCATGCTTCTGAGTAGTTAACCAAGACTAAAGAAAGCCCAAGAGTAAATCTGCAGGATTTAATAAACTTGCGAGTGGAAAATGTTTCTGAGAAAACAGCATGCTTCATCTTGCATGTTTGTTTTTCAATCTTCCCCTCTGCTCTGGCTCTCCAGAGCTAGGTATTTGTTAAGCTTTCCATGTCACATTTCAGTTCCTGACTAATATCCAATTTAACCACTCATTTCAAGATTTATGCAAGTCTTTTCTCTCAGGGTTCTTTTCTCTCTGACTTTGTTGAGATCTGAGGAGTAAAACACTGAATATGGTCCTTTTGCAATCACATACAGGATTCTGAGGCGTTGGTTGGAGATGGAGTGAAAACAGATCCTTCCCTAAATGATCACAGGAAGCAGAGCTTTTAATTCCAAACAGGCCCAACAGGGCTACCCACAGTTTAAAAGAACGTTGCAAGTCATGAACAATAGTAAAACAACAATCCTTCACTGAAAAGTTCTTCTGAAAAGTCCTGGATTTAAATAACAATTCACTGCCCTTAAATACAACTGCTGCCTAACTGGCAGGTCAGATGCTAAAAGACCCATGTCTTCAATTCTGGTGATTATCTACCATATGCAGAATAAGCAAAGTCAGAAGAAGGTGAACAATGACAGAAGGTGAAAAGTAAACATTTTCCAGACACACCTAAAAGTGTCCAACAGCAAACCACGAAGTAAAATAACTCAGTCACAGGTTTCTCACGCTACCAGTACAAGTGCACGATCCCACGACCCTTTCCTACAGCCCTAATTATAGAGACAAGGTCACAAAAGACACAATCTGCCAACATGAGATGCAGCAGGTCACACAGCCACTCTAGCTACAAAAGTATTTTAAGAGTAGTTCAATCAGTCAGGTCACTTAACTGACTTTATTTTTGTTTGTTTTTTAAACAAGCAGCAATACTTTCCCTTACATTTTATGAGATCTACTTAGTCACCAGCTTAGTATTTCAGCACACACGACTAACAATGCCATGGAGCTGTCAAGCCTTGCTGCATTTTGTACATCTAAATGCATCAAAAATCACCAAGAAGGAGCCTCAGCCCAACAGTGATGGTTGGACAGAACACTGTCAGAAGTTGTTCTCATAACGGGAAAAGGTCCTGCCCTGCAATAACCAAGAAGTGGGATTTATTACCTGCACTGCCCCACAACAAAGCCTCACCTGACAGAAGCTGCTCCAACTGCACATTGGAAAGGCAGCCCACAGTTCTCAAGCTTCCTTCAAATTGATTAGTTCTAGGACAATTTCTTCTGCTTAATGCTGAGGAGGGCCCCAGTGGGTTTTCTGACCAGAAGGCTGCCTAAAGGCCCAAAGAATCAGCAGTTTGGGAACTGCTGCTTGTTGAAGGTGGAAAGAGACCAGATATGGGACAAGAACTTACTGCGGGAAAGAGTTGTAGTTCTAGGATTAGTTCTAGGAGACAGAACTCCAATTCTTCCTCCAAGGATGCTTAAAGAGACCTAATTCTCCAACTCTTTCAACCCTCTTTAGAAGGATGCTTGAAGAGACCAGATTTGACTAAATACCAAACTTCAATAGCCGAGTGTCAACAGTGCCTAGCTCACCTGAGCAAGAGTTGAAAGGTGGCAATGCCACAAATGGCTCACACTGCAGAGTCCCCCTAACCAATGTAAACTACAGCCCATAAAACACTGACTCCGATTCCCAATAGTCACATGAGTTCACATTCCCGCCTCAGCTCCTTTAAACAGACTTCCGTGGCTTGGAAAATGATCAGATTAAGTAGAGGATACATGAAGTTAAGCAGAGAATGTTCCCAGTATGCAGCAGTCTCTCCAGGTCATAGATCACAAAATCCTTACAATTTGTAGGATCAAAGATGCTACAGCCATAAAAGATCTATTACCTCACCAAATCCATCACCCAAAGAAGGTTATCCAGAGAAGACATGACAAAGTTAAAGTAATACTGTGTGAACAAGCCGAGTAAATTTTTATTGGGAAAAAGACAGTAAGTGAAGTCAGGTACATGAACTAGGTCTGAAAGTTAAAATTCCATTTTGTTTCTAAGAAATAAGCAAGCACATTTCTAGAGGGCAGCTATCAGATGCTAACCTACATCTAATGATGTGCCTTTGTCATGAAGCCCCAGCAACAGCCCTTCTTGCTCCCTCCAATTGCAAATTTTCATCTCCAAACACAAATGCCTTTCACCACACAATTCAGTAAGAAAATTACTTTGGAGCCCTTGCGCTGCAGAGCACAATCTTCAAATTCTCAGCCCCCCCAAATAAAAGAAATAAGAGGAGAAAAAGAAAAGACACAGTTTGGCTCCTGCTGGCCTACAATAATGATAATAATCTAGAGATTGCAGGAGGTTCATCTACCCTCCATGCCAAGTCAATTCGCTCCATTCACAACTGTGTATAATTGTCCCTGGGACAGCAAAAATTACTCTTTTCACTCGCAATAGTATTGCAAAAATGCTTTCAAACAACCTCAAACCCTTGTTTGTTAAAACAAAACTATTTGCTCTTTTACGGTTCATGTTAGGTCTGGCATTTCTGTGCAGAGGGTCAATAATCCAGCGGCGTTCAAAAAATAGTCACGAAAGACGTATTAACATAAGCTGTGCATTAAGACACAATTATTTATATGCCTGACAGTAATGGCTCTTCGCTGTGCACTGTATCAACTCACAGATACTTTAGCAGGAAAATAAAACACTTTAGGAGAATTTCTGCTCTCCCAAGGACAATTAGCATAACGCTAACGCCGAAACAAGAGAGCAGTAAGGACCGACAGAGTAATGCTTCATCCCAGAGCCTCCAGAACAGCAGTGCCTGGCCCCAAAGTTTGTACCCATCACAGCCTGCTCCCCTTTGCTTAGCACACACAGCCCGTGCCTAATGCTTCCCCAATTCTTAGATTAATGAAACACAAGTAAGCAGTTTCAAGATGCATTATCCTCTGCTGCCAAACATCCCCGGCGCGGGGTGCCCAGCGGGATCGGTCGCGGTGCCCGCAGCCAGCCACTGCCTCCCGAGGCACTGGAGCTTCCCTGGCCCTCGGGCTCCGGCGAAAGGCTACGGTCCGTGCGGGCTGTGGCCGCGGCGCTGCCCCGGGGACAGCGCACACCTCCGCGGAACCGCTGCCTTCGCCTTTCAGCCGCGCTCAGGTCACAGCAGGACGGAGCGGAGCGCTATCGCAACTTAACGGGACGGCGCCCAGTCCCGTCTGCACCCGGAGTTAGGAAACTCCCAGCAAACCCGCGGCCACCACGGCGCCGACAACTCTGCCGGGGCTCGAGTGCCTCGGGAGAGACATCGCCTCTCCGGGCTGTGCGGAGCCGCGGCACGACCACCCAGCCCAAGGAGCGGGAGCGGGCTCTGCGCCGGGCTCTGCCGCCGCCTCCCGCCCGAGGGAGCCCCGAGCCCGCGGGGGAACAGCCCCGGGAGGCCGCGGCGCTGCGCTCTGACAGGGTCGCGACACGGCGACCGCGGTGGGTCCCGCTGCCGCCTCTCCCCCGCCCCGGCTCGGACGGGCTCTGCAGCCCCCGACACACCGCACCGGAGCCCCTGCCCACGGTGG
>VYZS01003428.1:5065-22225 GCA_013400695.1 Neodrepanis coruscans | reverse complement strand
CAGTAGCTGAAGCAGACCCTTAAATTATATGGTGTCTCTTTGCTGGTAAAATGCCTGGTCATTTGATTGAAATGCAGTTTCTATAAATTTAAAAAAAAAAAACCAGCAACAAAAAACAGAGAAACCACCAACATGCAATCCAGAAGTTTGTTTAAAAGAAGTTTTCCATTGGCACGTATGAAAACTGGAGTGGCTATGGCAGGAAATACTCCAGTTTGGGGAGAGTTCTGGTCCTCAAACATGGATGTCTCTTGGTCTCGTTTCCTCTCATTACCAACATGGCAGGAAGAAAATCAAAAGAATGCAGCAGTGAAATATATAAGATTTATGAAAAAAAAATATCAAAGCCAAAAAGAAAATGAAGAATTACATACCTTTGTTATGTTACAGTCCTGTCTTCCTCAGCACAAACAACCTGCTAGAGTGGCATGAAAAATCTTACAAGGACATGAACATGATGTGTACACTGTTTAATTATTAATATTAAGTGATCCCTGATACTTCTTATTAACTCTAGTTTGAAATGAAACACAAACTATATCATACGGGAATCAGCAGACACTCTATTACTTTTAAACATTCCTTCTCCCTCCCACACTTCCACTTCTCCTCTTCTTAATATATGTCCTATTTCTGACATGTAAAAATATTTCCAAAAGTTTATCCTGGCTGCTATTACCATAATGAGTGATATATTTTCTGAAAATAAATCATACTAATGCATGTACTCTAGCTATACCCAGAAATTACTTCTGTGGAAAAAAATGGGACTGGAGAAGATGTATGAGATTAAAGCAATACATAGATTTTTGCTGTGGTAATGAACATCATTACCTCCCTGTTGGGGAGCAGGATTGCTAGACCTTTGGAACTGTTTTTGTTAAATATGAAGCTATGAAGTTATTTTACGGAACAATCTTATTCCATCAGACAGCTGAGCTGACTCAAAGGATGCTTCAGTGAAAGCCTGAATTCTCTGTTATGCTCAGGGCCTCTGACACTTTAACTTCCCTTTACCTTCCAGTGTGAAGCAGTCTTAGGGGAACTGTGAATCAGACTTAAGCTGTTTATAAGCTGTGAAGTAAACAAACATTAGAAGCAAAAATCTGCGGGAGGCAGGTTTACTGAAGAATGTAAAAAATGGAAATCTGAAACACTGCTGGCTGTGCTGAATTAAAGATCCTTGGGCTGGCAGGAGGACTGACAGCCAGATTTTGTGACTACCTGGAAGAAATCCTATTGCCAAGCTAGGGATCTTAGGAGAAGCAGAGAGAAATGGTATCTTGGGAGAAATCAGAAACCTTCCCAAGCTAATGTGAGAAAAAGTAGATTATATGAAAGGCAGAATATTGCATTTGTATTTAAAGATCATATGATAAGTGCAGATAGACAAGGTATGAAGGTAGTTAGTGGTGTGTCTGCAGTAGTGAAGCATGAAGAGAAGGGCTGTTGCACCTCTGGATCCCCATAGGAGTCTTAACTATCAGTATGGGGTGTGAGGGGGCTGCATCTGGAGTCACTGAAGTAGACGAGACTACTGAGTCTTCAACGTCTGACTGTTGCAATGGTTATTTCTTGTAATGTGGACATTTGACCATTAGAGTGGGATTATATGTTTGCATCAGTAATAAATCTTGACATGTCAGCGTGTCATCTCACTGCTGGCCTGAGGCCTGCTTGGACTCCTGACTTAGAGATAAATGATCAAAATTGTCACGTGTCATTGTGAGTGTGACTTTAAACAAGACTAGAAGAAATGCTGTGAAATAGCAATATGAGATTCTAGTTGCATAATTAACTTCTGCAGCAGCAACAAATAATGTTTCCTAAAATAAAAAGGTGTTGTTTTTAATAGGTAAGCACATTTTTACTTCTTTGTTCTGAAATATAGCAGTTGTGTTACACTTCAGGAGTGAAACTTTCATACGTCACATCCCCAGATCTATAAATATCAATGGATTTAAAACACTTTCCCTTTGAAAGGCAGCAAAAGCAGGCCCAGAATGGTGGAATTCAACTTCACATTAATACTGACCATGGCCACAGGTTGTATTTTTTTTTTTTTTTACTTTTGATTTTGCCCAGAATCTAGTCTTCCTACTTTCCAAGAACAATGTCTAAACCTGGAAGTCTGCTTTCCCTGGAAACAAAGAATGTTCTTCCTTTTTTTTATTTTTTTTATTTATGAAGAAACATTACCATTTATGCCATGTTTGCTAATCATATTTTTAAGAATAATAGAGGTGTTAATTCTGTACAGAAACTATTCATTTTCTCAATCAGTTTTACCATAGGTATTACTTTAAAATGTTGGTGACTTTTATGTTTATGAAATAAAAACATTCCTGGGCATCTAAGTACCATACTATTTTCACTAACTGGAGGACTCCCAATCCAAACAGATTAGCCAAACACTTCTAGGATAAAACCCCTGAGAACTCCATGAAATTATTCAAAACCAGCATTTTTAGGTGGTATTTTTTGAACATAATTTTCTTTTCTTGAACAGAAACAGAAGGGAATGAAAAGATTTTAACTAGGGGCAAACAGATTTTTACTATGAGCAATTGAACAAATGTTTATAAATATATTTGTTTCTTTCCACATTAACCGATCTGTTAGAGACTTGTATATTTTTCAATCAATTTTTTAGAAACCAAATGTTAATTTAAAGTTGTACTGAATTCTGGAATCTCCTAAAATATGATGTAGTCTGTTTTCTTTTTCACACAAATATCACAGCTTGTAAACAGCATTAGTCAAACTGAATCTCCCATTCTTTTCTTAAACTGGAAAATAACTTTTTGTAATAATGATTTGCAAAAGGGCTATATTACTTTTATTTCTTTGAATATTACAATTCAGTTCAGTTACTAGTAGAAGATAGTGAAATTCATTTCTGAATTACTTGCTGCTTGGGGACCCCATTTTAATGGAGCCTCAAGTACAAGCATCCGTTTTTTGGATTTGGTTTTTTTATTTCCTATCAAGACTTAGAGGCCATGGACAACCTGAAAATAATGGGCTACCTGGCACTGTCTGCTGATCATGGATCAAGTAATGTGCTCAACAGAAGATAGCCTCCATGACTGAGAAGAGGCAATAGAAGACATGGTGCATATATTCAACTTTATATTCCCAGTGCAAAGAGGAATCAAGGAAAAGTACATGTCGGTGTTACTTTGCAGCAGTACCTGTCAATACAGAGCAAAGTCATTCTCAAAAATGGGAGAATAGAAACAGCGATAGACTGCACCATGATGACTTTTAAGGGCTTATAACATCTGAACATTTAGCTGATATCTCCAGCTGTTTCAATTAAAAAATATTGTGATAAGCAACTATCATTGACAGGGAAGAGATCTGTTTACATGGAAAAGTTTTCATAAAAAAACAATATTATCCCCAGGATTCATCTCTGTAGTGTTTGTTTTACACACACAAAAAATGTAGATATATCTGAGGGCAATGTCAGATATTGTGCCTGGCAACCAATGCCATTCTGGTGGATTTCTGAAAGGCCCAATAAAACGGGTTTACAGGGAGCATAGTCAAGCTGTGGGGTTATGGAATTCATTTCTGTCTCTTTCCCAGTACTCTTTCTCTGACACTTTGGACTCCTGTTCCACATTTATCCATCAGCCAGTGACACTGGATGTTTCACAGAAGGTCCTGGTTCTGTTCCTTGAATTGTCTGGGAAGAAAATTCTGCTCACTCTCTGCCTGCTGCATTTCTCACCTAGAAAATTCAAAATGCTTTTGGGAAGTGTCTGTGAAAGGTTTTAACCACCCTGCTAAACCCTTGAGTGCTGCTTTTAAAGACTATCCATTATGTGGAGGAGGCTTCTCAGTGGCCTGGGAACATGAGACCTCAGCGTACTTCAGCAGCTGGCTCTCCTTCCTGGCGCAGCAGCAGGCTGTCACAGCGCTGCTGGCTGAGCATAGCTCACAGCCACCTCATCCCTCTGTGGCGGGGTACTCAAGACTCCACTGAAAAAAAAATAAGGTGTTATCAGAAAATACTGATTAATCAAAACTGAGCTCTTTCATGGGAAAACATCTCATTTGACAAACTTCCAAAGTAACAGAGGAAAGTTTGCACTGGAATTACCCTCTTCTGTCAATGTGCCTGATAACTGATAGGTGACCAGACTCCTCAGACTTGGTTTTTCAAGGACTAGGACTCCATCAGTCCCTCTGCCAGGACTGCTGGCTAGCCAACAACACAGAGGGCTCTGCTCCTGGGATAAATTTTATTAGTTTTGTGGCAGTATTAATTTTAAAAAGCAGACTTCAACTATGGGAAATTACAGAAACTTTGACCTTTCAAAATGAAATAGAATAATTTCCATCAGAAAAGGAATTCTAGTTTATTCTTTTCTTTGCTTAGTAGGGAGCTAACCTTTTCATACTTCTCAATCTCTATCAAAGGTACAAAAATCCTGTCATACTGTTGTCTCACTTCTCTTTTCCTAAAGGCTAATGGTTAGGTAGGTTAGTCAAAACTAGCTGTGTGTACTAGAGGCATACTTCTCAAATTCTATCTAAATTCTCAAAAAATGGTCTCCACTTAAAATGTGGACTCCATTGATTAATTACAACCTATTATGTTTTATCCAGTTTTTATCCTCAGATTAGATAGTTATGGAATATACATACAGTGTCTGATACAGTAAAATCAACTAGTTACACTATTCTGTGATCACATATAATCATGTAAAGAAAAATTAAGAACTGGTCAAAGGTGTGGCTTTAAGTTACCAGCATACAATGTTCTGATCTTGTTCAGTGCTACCTCTGAAGAAAAGACAACTACATATAAATATTTTTGGGGGGCAAGTACCTTTAGTTAATGCACATTATAATTTTCAGAACCTAAAGAGTAAATTAATATTGAATTGCATGTTTCATATAAACTGAGAAGAGAATCATAAGAATCAAATTAATCTAATGGTACAGCAGCTTTTTTTTTACTTTCTCTTTACATTTATTATATATGCAGTATCATGTACTGCAGTGTATTAGAAGCAGGGAAAAAATAAAAAACCAAAGAACTTAATCAAAATGACCAAGTCTAGATTCCTTCTTCCTAGAGAAGGAAACTGTTCAAACATAGGTGAAACTATTATGGGACATGGATTTTGTTTGGTTTCTCTTCACCTTTTAGTTGTCATATGCTAGGTATAAAATCAGGATTATTGGAGACCTTTTGTAACATGCTTGTCTGTACAGCAAATCTACTTGGCATATATTTTGCAGAACCTGTTTTTCTGAGGTGATGTATCTGTGAACATACTCTTGTTTCTTATATGATGTCCTTCAAAAATTTACTGGCTATAAATGGAACACTGCTCTTAAATCTTTTCTTTGATGTTTGTGCAAACTCCTAAAACATCATTCTTTGCTTTAGATAGGACTCTGTGCCCTTACTTCTTCCTTAGTACTAGTATCAGTATCAGTACCAGCTCAATATTATTGTCACAGTTCATGTTATGTTGGTAATGCACTGCGCTTTACATTCACATTGAAAAAAATATTACCTTAACAGCATTTAGTATATAAATGCCATTTTTAGTATGGGTGGGTTTTGTATACCAGGCACCACTAGGATGTGGCTCAGGGGAGGGCCCAGGGCAAGTGATGGAGGTTGAACATGGGTTTGGAGTCAACAGCTCTGGCTGCATCGCTTTCTTAGCTTTCTCCTTCAAGACCACCTCATGGCCTCCTGTCAGGACCCTACACCCAGGCAGTCAGTCCTGGGGGATTGCACTCAGGGTCCTGGCAATGCCTGCACTTGCCTTTGGTGATGCGGAAGGGAAAAAAGTCAGTTTCTTCACTCTTTGGCGCTTTGAAAACTGGTAACACTGGTGGTGTTCTTAATACTAACTAGTTCTTAATACAAACTAGTATCTTTATCCCACCAAGAAATATCTTTCTTTGAGTTTTGTTTAAAGGTAATTTTGCTACTGGAAGCATCAGGGCAGTTCACCTTAATATTAAGAGGAAGGAGTCATCCTTGATCTCTGACTTTCTTAATTTTTCTTGTTATCTTTATGGGGTGCATCATTCAGATAGGCCTTTTCTAACGATTACAGATTTGTTTGAGAAATACATTTTGGCATATCCCAAATATTAACATGGATCTCTGAGCCTGAAAGAAAGCTCAGAAAGCAATTGGTTAAAAAAATTTGAGGAAGTCATGCATAAACAAATGATGCTTGGAAGCCACTGAAGTGATGTTTGTTGGTATTTGTGAGATACCACATAGAATTTGTAATTTAACTGCTTGTTGGCTATTTCTGTGCTAGAGGAGTTCCCACCTTCCTCTGGTGCCTGTAATGCTGCACAACTTTTCAGATTTGTTCTTTTCCTCCAGTACTCCCAGCTATAACTATGCACCGAACATGGATAAGCACTGGATTATGCAGTACACGGGGCCCATGCTCCCTATCCACATGGAGTTTACAAATGTCTTGCAGCGCAAAAGACTTCAGACCCTGATGTCAGTTGACGACTCTATGGAAAGAGTGAGTTCAAGAAACTATTGTGAATACAATCTAATTTGTTCTTTACCTCCACATTCTTTCTTCACATTGTGAAGAATTACTCCACTCCATAGCATAGCACAGAATTCTCCACTTATCGGAAATCAATTCTGGTTCTCTGCAATATAATGACAAGCTTCTTGCTTTCTTTTTTCAGTTGCTGGGTCAATAAACTAATGATTGTTCTTAAAGGGAAATGTCACTGAGCCTAATATAAAGTCTGGTATTAACAGAAGATGCATCACCTGTGTGTATACATGGATAGACACAGGTGCACAGATGAAAACTTCTGTTCATTTCACACACTCCTTTTGCAGTTCGTCCTTCAGCTGAAATCTGGGAACTGGCAAATCACAGCAACTCGAGTGTCAGTCTACAAGTGTTTGTAGAAGTTAGGCAATGCAGTGTACAGCTAATTATAGGTAACATGATACATGAACTGTTAGGTGTACTTTGTATGACTTTTTGTTCCAAAATCAAGCATCATGACCAAAGATCTTCCCCTAGAGAGATTTCTTTAAACTTTAATAAAAATTTACAGGCTTTTCCCAAGCCCAAAACTGTAAGGAATGAGAGAGTTGTAGACTAACACAGTAAATCAAATGTGAGTACCTTTTTCCCTAAAGCTGTAGCAGACATTTTTCACAAGCTGTGTTTGAGTACACAATGAATTTTGGACATACTAATGCAACTATGCCATTATTACCATATTTTTTCTGTTCTAATTTTCTGGGCCTGTGTAATTGTCCCCTCTGTCAAATCTGAAATTAAACTTGTAAGTTGATTTTTTTAGCAGCACAGTAAAGACAGGATGTCAGAATGACCATCCCCAGAATGTCTCTGTCAACAACCTCATTGGTGCCATGTTTGGTCCATATTTAAGGTGCCATATTTAAGGGTTATAAATGATGGTTATACATGATTATGCACAAAACATGTTATGCTGTGCTTTACTGGGAGTTCTTTCTATGCTGTGTTGCAGTTACACCAAATGCTTGCTGAGATGGGAGAACTGGAGAATACCTACATTATTTACACTGCTGACCATGGTTACCATATCGGGCAGTTCGGACTGGTCAAGGGGAAGTCAATGCCGTATGACTTTGATATTCGAGTTCCTTTCTTTATTCGTGGTCCAAGTGTGGAGCCAGGATCTGTGTACGTTCTCTCTTATCTCTAGCACAGTTGTTGAGCCTGATGTAAGATGTTTCAAAGAGCATGAAATTATCACTCTGTCTAGCTTCCTTTCATAAAAGATGCCCTATTATTGCAGAGCAAAGAGTCTCATAAAGAGGCAGGTCTTTCACTTTGCATATTATGAATGTTATAATGCAGATGAGAAAATTGCATAGTGCATAGTCCTGTACAGTTAGACTCTGTGTTTTGCTTTCAGAGACTGTGCTCTCATCTTTACAGCTCACCCTGTGGTTTATCAGGATGGATGGCATCATGCCCTCATTGTCAATGAGATTAGAGTAGTGTGGCTGCTGCATCTCGTTCTTTTATTGTGCTTAGTTTTTCTTTGTGATGACAGCCTGCAGTACTGGCCTATCATTCTGAATTGTGTACTTCAAAGGGGGGAGGTGGTGTCCAAACTTAGCACTTTTGTAGAGCTTTACATCTTCAAAGTCCTGATAAACATTAATTATCATTCTGTTTCCAAGAGAACGTGAAGACTTCCATATTGAACTCATGACAACTATGACCTTTTCTGTTGATTTTCAGAGTGCCTCAGATAGTTCTGAATATTGATCTCGCTCCAACGATTCTGGATATAGCAGGACTTGACACACCTCCAGATATGGATGGCAAATCTGTCCTAAAGCTTCTGGACTTGGAGAGACCAGGAAACAGGTGGGTCCCAATGTTTTTTTAGCCATTTCAGAAGCAAACACCTAAGTAAATCAAAAACTGATGGAAAAAGAGATTCTGTGAAAATGAGCTGTGTCATGGCAACAACCACAGCTTTCCCATTTGAAGATTCTCTTAAATAGCACACCTATAAAATTGCAGGTATATATAAGTGCAGAGTTGTTTTTTAAAAAATATTTTATTGACACTATCAGTGCTATACATAAGTGCCAGCAGCAAATATTATTATTTTACTTTCAGGTTTCGAACAAACAAGAAGACCAAAATTTGGCGTGACACATTTCTGGTGGAAAGAGGGTAATTATTAGGGGTGAGAGAGTTTTGGGAGACCATGCCTACTGGGACCACTGTCTTGTATATGCTTTCCTTTCTGCTCCGTCCTCTTCCTTTTTATGGTCAGAGAAGTAGTAAATTTTGCAAGCAAACTTACAGGCCTGACTTGTCTTCTAGTTTCCCACCACTGCCTTTGCAAGGTGCTGTGCTCCCAAATCCCTACCTCTAAAGAATTTCAAAAGCATGTTTTTTAATGGCTCTCCTAGCCCTTTTCCCTAACATAGTACTCGTGCCCATTTGTGTCATAATCTGACTTATTTTCTAACCACATCCCTGCTTCAAATCCAGCTGTGCAGAATCCTCTTATCAGCTGATTTTGTATTTTCCATCACATATTGGAAGTATTCTTCATTTTTGTTCCAGCTAAAAAAATACTTAGTGTAAATATTATTTATGACTATAACCGCTCCTCTTTTCACTGATACCTGCTTAGATCCTCTCACCTTGCCAGTTATGAAAATTTTCTCTGGGTAAAAATTTTACAGCAATTTCCTTTTGGCACTTTGTGACTTTACAGATTTTAGAAATCTTATGTTACAAAACATATAAGATACACTGCATATAAGACACATTGTAATATATAAGATACAGCCGAGTTAGCACTGAGTATAAAAGTCCTCTTGTATCTTCAGCTGGGTTTTTCAGCCAGGCAAGTACTGCTTTAGAGAGTTTTTCCTTGTGAAAGAATCTTCATTTCTGTCAGAATGGCACTGAACTACATCAGTTAGATATATTTTAGCAACCCTTGTTTCTTTTTGGGCAATTGTCAGCCAATCACTGAGCCTTTTTTTTCACTACATGATCGACATTGAAGATCAGTAACAGAAAAGTGGGAAGTTTTTTCCTGAGGAGACAGTAAACCTTCAAGTAGCTTTATTTTTCAAGTTACATTCATCATCTTTAGAGTTTAGAAGAATGTACCAAAACATTCAACTTTATTTTTTTTTATAAGCAAATTTCTACGCAAGAAGGAGGAACCCAACAAAAACACTCAGCAGTCTAATCAACTACCAAAATATGAGAGAGTAAAAGAATTATGCCAACAAGCAAGATACCAGACAGCCTGTGAACAACCAGGACAGGTAAGCCACAAGTAACTGCAGTCTTCCAGGTGCCATGGGGAAATATTCATTTTCCGCTATGCATCAAAAGACTTTCAAGAATATGGCATTTGAAAGATAACTAAAAGATTGTTTCAGGGAATATCTTCAGAGCAAAAAAAAAATAAAACCAGACAAAAATTGCTCTGCAGCTGTGATCCAATTCAACGGGTTGAAGGGCTGGCCCTTAGTTCACTGTCTCAGCATAGGTTTCATGGTAAAATTCCCATGCTCAAAAATAACATGAATTGAGTACTTTTTCTTTGATTCAGTGTATTGCTAAATATGCAAAATAATTCAATGATAATTATGAATATAGGAGAGAATCTTTCTGAGCAGTGAAAGTTTGTACTCCCTGGGCTAGTTCAGAATTACTGAAGCAAGCTGGTTAGTCCAAAGGTTACATGTGAATTCATTTGCTGGGATGAACAATTGAACAACACATTTAGTAATCATCATGCTTTGTTATTTATTGAAACATCTTTATAGAAGGGTCCCCTTGCTCAGAATTGCTTGCTGTTTCAGGTCACCATAAGGATTCAGGCACCCACGCATTACTTTTTCTTCTTGTAGCCTTAATTATTTCAGTACAACACCTGACTCTGATACAAAGGTCTAATTACTTGCTCATACTGTCCCCCTGAATACTATGCTGACACCTGAAGCTCTGTAGTGCATATACAAGGAGAGAGCTAAATTAAGAAAAAGTGAATCTGACTTAAAATTTTCTTCAATCTGTTTGGAATTAATGCTATGCCAATGGTAACATACAAAGATGAATTTACTGGGTAGATGTGTAAGGCATCTGTATACCTTCTCATTGACACCACCTCCAACCACGCTGGGGCACATGCTGGGGGCCCCAGGCAGTGACTTGTGTCTGCCTTGCCGTCCTAGTGCTTCGTCCCCATCGCCACACACCTCCCCAGAGAAGTGTGAGGTGATTTCTCCCAGGCAGGCACTTGTGCTTTTCCCTCAGATGTTTGCTCAGACCACTGCAGCCAGCCATAGACCTGGCGTTGAAATATTGGTAGGCTGTTTTGAATAAGGCATAAAGCCTTCACTGTGCTCCACTTTCCTCTGCAGCCACCCATGGTGCTTTGCCCAGAGCAGGTGGAGCTCTGCACAGCAAACCAGAGGGCTCTGGGGAGAGCTTGCTAGTTTAGATAAATGCTCCATCCCTACCTTTCCCGTTCTTGCTCATTAGAGCATAGTGCTACAGTAAATCTTGGTCAATCAGATTGGACTGGGTTAATGTTTTGGCTGGCACATCCTTGGTCAGGTCGTGTCACAGCTTACATCTCACACATGCTTCTTAAATGCAGCCACTCTTGAAGAGATTTACATAATATCACAGTCTCACCCAAGGGCAAAGTTTTCAGGAGTTCAAGCATTGCCATTGTAAACAGAGATTAAATTTGAAAATCTGAACATTTTATAAAAGCTAAAGGAGATCAGTGAAGTAATTTAGACTGTTAGACACTCAAATGTTTAGTTTTAAAGTATAAAAATATTTTCTTTACGATTATTCCTTTTATTTCTTACTTCTCATGCCAAAATCCAGGTTTGGAATAACTTTACTTTTCCACATATGAACAGAAAAGGTTAAATGTCCTGACCAGATACCATACCTGAAGCAGGAGGAAAAACTGCTCACAGCCTTGTTCTCAGCCCAGGGTAGTACACCATCCCATATTGGTGGATTCCATTTGATCAAAGGTGAAGGAAGAAGGGCTTGAGTCACCAAGGAGATTATGAAAGCAATAGTGTTTGATATCAGGTCTTCTACCTACAAACTCCCGTTGAGATCTTTTAAGTGTAGAAGGTATGTTGGCTCCAGAAAGCCCAGCAGCCGTCCGTCACAGCTGAATGAAGGACAGGGCTGAACTGACCTCTTTCAATCCTAGACCAATTTTAATCCTAGACATTGGAATATATAAACTATTTTCTTAAACAAATAGATCAAAATTGACCCTGATACTTCTAACATCTTGAAGGCTTCCTCCAGGGATACTGAAGTTAAACATGCCTACTGAAACCATCCATCAGACACAGCATCACAAGGGGTGGTAGCACGTCCTCTGGGCTCATTCGTTCCCTGGTGCACAGACCCACTCGTCCCACTCCATTCGCCCTCTTGCCAACCCTGAGAGCCAAGGACAGCTTCTCTATCAGGGATGAACTACATGATGTGCTCACAGGGAAGTCAGCATAGAAATGGTGTGAATTTAAAGAACAATGCTGAAATAGCATGACCTTCAGCGAGGCATTGCGATGTGAAATAAGTGTCTGCAGGATTTTTTCCATGTAGAAAAGTTCTTAAAAAAATTAAAAGTTAGTAGGTCAAATAATTTTATTTTAGTCCAGATGGGTTCTAATGTGCACTTATGAGGCAGCCTAGTTTAACATGAGGTTCCTCAGCAGATTTTCCCTAGTCATTTTGCACCTCTTGGAAAAGAGGAAATATTATTATGTGGACTTAACCTTGTTTTATATTTTGAGATTATTGTATTTAATTTCAATTATATAGGTGCATATATGGAAAAAGTCTTCACTTTGATTTTGATGGTTTATAATACTTCCTACATTTACACTAATCAATTGCAGTTAATGTCAGTTAAATTAAAATTGACTTCACAAAATGAGTGATTGCTGACAGATTTTTAAATAATGAAATTATTGGTCTGTGGGAAGCTGCTGATAAATGTCTGAAACTAAGAATAGTTGGGGAACTAATATACCAAAGTACATTCTCGTACATTTAGAGCTTGTTCTTAAATTTACTTAAGTCAATATTTAGTTTATTTGAAATGGAAAACATGAGGAAGTTGAAAAAGAAAGAAATCAGTTTTTCTTGTATTAAAATGAGGTATGATCTTGAGACCAACTAGCTCCAAAATCTCTAAGGATAGGGTACTCAGGATAAGAATTGTGGAAAGGAAAGGAAAGGAAAGGAAAGGAAAGGAAAGGAAAGGAAAGGAAAGGAAAGGAAAGGAAAAGAAAGGAAAGGAAAGGAAAGGAAAGGAAAAGAAAGGAAAAGAAAGGAAAAGAAAGGAAAAGAAAGGGAGAAGGAACCTAGTATAGGAAAGATAATTTTTTTAATTACATTTTTGATGTTAAGTGTCTATCTGAAAGTAAAAAAAACTAAAGAAGGGAGGAAGAGAAAATATTAAACATCTGTATAAATCTAAACTGCTCTCATCTTGTTTTTTACATTTAGTTACATTTTTTAGCACCACTGACAGATTGAAGCACTTCAATTATAGAGCATTGTCCTTTTGCTATTTTTTCATAATCCCCTTTATGGAAGGACAGTTTCCAAAAACTCTTTCACCTCCTTGAGAACATATCAGAAATGAGATGTGCATTGGATGTATTCACTTTTGAGTTATATTCAGGCTGTCATTAACTTGGGCCACCAGTGAGCCCTTGCCAAGGAGGGGAGGCTGCTGAGCTGCACTTGCAAAAGCACTGCTAACAGGTCACGGGAAGTGAGCACTCGCCTCTCCTTGGTGCCTATGGTCTGCAGCTGGAGTGCTGCATTTGGTTTGGGAGCTCCATGAGAAGTCATGAGAAGTGGGACTTTGGTAAGATGGAGCAAATCCAGGGGAGGACCCCAGAGATAGTGGGGAAGTACTGAGGAGAGGCAGAGGTTACATTAGCCATGGGAACAGAAGACAAAGGGGTATTCTAATTGTTTCCTTCATCTAACGGCTAACTAAAGAGAAGACAGATCCGGGCACTTCTTGGAGGTGCACAGCAAAATGGCTATCAGCAAGAGACAAGTTAAAACAAGGGAAAGTCTAACCAAATGTTTGGAATAAAAAATGTTACTATAAGCATGAATAAAAACTGAAGCCCAAAGAGGCTGTGAGAGGTCCATCAAGGGATACTTCCAAAACCAAATAATTTTGTTGCTACTTTCAGGAGGATGAACAAAATGATCTCCAGATGTTCCTTCCAGTGCATGTTTATAATTTTTTGCTTGCTTAGTACCTGGATTTGAAGACTTCATATTTTCATCTTCAGCTTCATAACTTGGGAAGTGCTGTTAATTTTGTCTGTCTTGTGAGTTATGGGTCACCTGCTCATATCATATTTGGATATAGACTAGATTTTAGCTCCCACCCAGCTGTTGACCTGTGCTCACTCAAAACATAGGCAGTCATGTCACACCCAGGTTGGGTTCCTCCTGCGAAGGGAGCAGCAGCAGATGGGCTCTTTGCTCAACTTGAGGCTTGGAGCAGGGTAAAAGTTTCCTTTGCAGTCCCTCCACATTACAGACAATCCTCAAGAAATTATGATGGGAATGGGAGGTTTATGAGCCAAATTTGTCACTAGTTTGTATGGTGTAACTTACTGAGGTCAGCTGATTGAGCCCAGTTGGTTTAGCTGTGGATATTGATGTGTCTTAACACTTAAATGGCTTGCAGGATATTTTTATATTTCATTGATATCTATTTACCCTCTCAACTTTACTGTAATAAGGTACACAGTACAGAAATATCAAGTCATCTGCAGCACTGCTATCCCTGCTATTGTTTTAAAATGAGGAACAATTGATGTGAATTTAAAGCTTTGTTAATTTTCCAATAGAGCAGAAATAATAGCATGTGAACAAATGCTTCTCTGGATTAATATGACCTTATCATGACACAAAACTTTTCTCAGCTTTCCACTGGAATAACTTGAGATGAGAATATATGTTAGTTCAGGAGATTTAGAGGCAAGCTGCTCTTAAATCCTCTGGCAGGTTATTTTTGTTGAACTTGCTCCATCTTCTCACCCATGAAATTCTTCTGGATACTCAGCAAATATCAAATAAAACCATGTTAACTGTGTTTTCATTTATACTTTTTCTTTCTCTCTTCCCTTACCTAAATGTGTAATTAAGGAGTCAAACTAATTCATAAGTATTTATTCTTTTTCTCTCCACCAGTCTGAGTCATAGGAATTTTCCTGAAGCGTAATTTTCACTTCTGGGACTTAACACTCTTTCCCAGATCACATTTACTTTTTGAAGTCTTGTGACTGATAGGCTGTCTCCAGTGTACTGCTCAATCCATTATTTATAATCAGTATCAAATCCATAGCCAAACATGCATTTTTATCCTCTTAGAAAAATTACACAAACCATAACCTTATTTTAAAATTTTCCCAATGGGAAAAAAGAAGAACCATCCTCCCAAAATGAGGACTGCAAAGCACTGTGCTTAAAATTTCAGCTTTTAGATTGGATGATTCAGCAACGAAACCCAGACATAGGTCTGTTTATTTTATGGGAATACATCTCCTACCATCTGCTCAGCACTACCTGCCAGTTTGTGAACAGCAAACGTCTGAAACTTGTAAAGATCTGTGGTCTGGTGCCAGCTCCAATGAGCACTTACAGTGGGCAGAACAGAAAAATGCATTGTGCTGCCCATGTACATATGACATGCATATCCATGGACAAAAACCATGCTAGACAGGTATAATGTTGTAGCTGCAGCCTCTGGGTGCTCTTTCTTCATGTACCTCAGCCATAGAGATTCATAATACTGAGTTTTCTCCTCAGGAATTGTATCTGAAAACTACCCTGAGGAAATAATGTTTTGTTTGGAGAAAATGCCTAAAGACTGTTCAGTGAGATTTTAGTTAGATTATGTCTCAATGTATTTTACAGTGATCTGAGGCTTTGCAGGTAGTCACTGGAGACATGTTGCTGAATCCAAACATTAGCCCTGCAGTAAATGTGCAAGATTCTTCTGGCTCTGATCCAAAGAGCATGTTATGTAGTCTATACTCTTACTTCACACATATTCTTCACCCTTTAAAAACCTAACATAAGAATTTACTTTTATTATTCAGATTCATATTCATCAGATTATCATATCAGCATTCAGTCAAAAGCATGTCTTAATGTCATACTAAAAGAACACTTGCCATCCATCAGCTTACAGATAATATTGTAAAGGAAATTAGAATGGGGCTTATTAAGTGTAGTCTGGTTTGGCTCAAGTATCTATGTTCTCATAAAATAAATATCACAGACCATACATTTGTATGGGTCAACTTTATGACCAGCTGCAGAGTATGAATAAAAACACATAACCTGGTAAGAGCTGGCCAGAAGTGTCAGGTGGCTTGCCAGCCACTGACAGCCAGACTCCAAGCACCCACTAAAACCCAACTAAAATTATGATATGGCATATAAACATCACTCATGGATCCTCCTGATTACCGAACAACCTCCTGATGCTTGCAGAAGTTTAAAGGCACTGATGATCAACCTGTTTTACCAGAGCATAGATGGCTTGTCTTTGCCATCTGTCCATTGATACCAGATTTTTTTAGTAATAATTCAGCAGTGCATCTGTATACAGCTTAACTGGAAGCATATGTGTTTGGGACCAGTTATGTGTTTAAAACTCAGTGCATACTTCAGTTCTTTTGTGAACAGCTCTTGTAGCTATTCCTCACTTTAGACCCTGCAGAGTCATCCCTCGCAGTTGACAGAAAGAAACATACCTGCAACTTGGTTGCTCAAGAATTCATAGGAATCACCAGAAATTGTATCCCTCGTTAAAATACCAGTCTGTTTATGAGTTGAAACCAAATATGAAGATAAGATCCCTTATCTCTACAAATAATCTTTCAAAGCATGATATTTCATATTTCGGCCCAAATATTTCACATTTCAGCCTAAATATTTAAGTTTCTTATTAAACAGATGTCATCTCCTCCCAGATTTCAAAATTATTCAAACTTAAGCAATTTTTAATCTGAAGTATCAGCTCTATTCCAGATAAAATCCAGAGCTATTCCAGGAAGATCACTAGGTTCACTGGTTTCATCAGCACTTTCACCATCATCATATCAGTGGTTTCCAATGGAAAGACATTTTGGTAGAATGGCACCTTTTTAACAAATAACTTTTTAAAACGTTTTTTAAAGTAATTTTACGTACCAAAAACATTTAGAGAGAAAACATAATTTATGCACTTTTTAGCACTTTCTATATTACACCTTTGAGATTCTTTTTTTGCAGAGTTTCCATTTTAAATTATTCAGTAAAATATAGTATAAACTAATTCCTCTGCAAAATCAATATATCTGACCCAATAGTAAAAGATTATTATTGGTACTGTTTATAACTAAAAGACAAAAAGACTAAATTTATTTGCTTGCACCTGAGAGTAGGTGTTTATTGGATAACAGTAGAAATCTGTTGATGTTGAGTTCTAACTACAGACAAATTAATAGATTTAGTAGAGAATATTATGGAGGTGAAATATTTTCTGTCTCAACTTAGGTGCCTATACTTCTAG
>VYZS01003427.1:29207-40880 GCA_013400695.1 Neodrepanis coruscans | reverse complement strand
AAAAATAAGTAAAAAAAACCCAAAACAAACAACCAGCCAACAAAAACTATGAGTATACCTAAAAGTTCAGTGCAATTTAATTACCATATTCAATATAAAAACTGTATGAAGCATCGTTTAACTGGTCAAACTGGAAAAGTTTTTGTGAAGCTCAAAGTGAAAAGGAAAGATGACAAAGGTATCAAGGGAAAAGGAAAGGAGCAAAATCTTTGATGGTACTACAGAGTTTGGTTTATTTTTTCTCTTAAACATCTTGACCACCTTGGAGACCTCCTAATCTTTCATGGCCCTTTTTATGACATCTTTCAGGGTCCTCCTTTGCCCTGATCCCACAGGGTCAGCTTTCAGCATCCCAGAGAAAGCAAGAACATTTACCCACTGCTGACATCTGACAGCAGAGTTTGATTCAGCTGAAGCCAGGTACACAAGTAGCATAAGATCAGAATCAGGCTTTTGTATGTGTCTTAGAGATATGAACTGTGTCCTTTGAACCACATTCTTGAAGATATTTGTCACACATTTCCTCAGCAACTTCAAAAGAATTTGAGTCCTTTGATTACAGGACTGTTTACCTACTATCTTAACTAACAGGCATTTGCTCAGAACAGACATTCTCTCAAACACTCCCTTTATTATCTTTTCCCTCAAGTGCAAAAATACTTTAATTTACAAAGAGCCATATTAACATCCCTGGTTAAATATAAAGCAGTATTCTTCTGAGAACAAAAATATTAAGAGTGATAACTGAGTATGAATTTCTGTCCTAGATTTGCAGTAAACTCTGTGCCTTTCTGCTTTAGGGGACTTAGGAAACTACCAGACTATTAGTTCTTCATCAATAGCAGCATGCAGTCATATGTAAGAAACATGAGCTTGGTTTCACTTTTCATAAAGAAAATTAACTGGTCTCTAAGAAAATCACTTAAAAATGGGTTTAGCACTGTGCTTATTTTCAGGTTATTTCCCAGTCCTTTTAAATTGGTGCTTTAGTTCAGCAGGTGCATAATAACTGTGCATACTTGGCACTTGCACTGCATATTTAACGTATCTCAATATCCATGGTCTACCACTGGAAAACTGATTCACACATAGAAAGGTGAAGAGACTTATTCAGAGATCTCCACACTTGCGTAGAGGCACCTTGAGTTAATCATAGTTCAAGAAGCATTTTGACCAGTGGTTTCCTTGCTGTGTACCATGAGCACTGCCACGGGCTCTGCAGAATCATATGAAAACATGCTTTTAAGTAACAGGGTACAATAAGTTTTCAGAATTGACTACATTCCAGCGATCCAAACTGTTTGGAGACTACTGACCTAGTCTCACATTTGATTGCAGAATCACCAAAGTGCCCACAGGTGTCTTATGATGGCAGTTGTGTTACCAAGGCACTCTAAGGTGCAGCTCAACAATAGGACAGCCAGATTTGCTGATCCAGAGGGCAGATCTCTCGAGTCTTTTTACTACCACTACACAGAGCATCCTTCCAACCAAACTGCTCCAGGTAGGCCAGGAGAAGGATGAGAGCCTGCACAGGTGTAGAAGGGAATGTACATTGCAGCAGCACTGTCCTGGGGTAGAAGTGTCCCTTGGAAGAAATATTCTCATTGTGTTCCTGCTGTGTGTCCTGTATCAGATCCAGCTGGTGAGCAAATCACAGAGCAGTGTAATTGGGTAGGGCTGGGGAATGGTGACTGTATGAGTCACATTTTAAGCACATGGAACTGAAAGCCTGCAGTGAAGAGAAATGAGGCACCATGAAAATGAGAGATCAAAGGCATATAAATGCAAAGACACATAAAAATAAAGGTTGAAATCTCAGCTGATGGGCAGGTGGCTCTTGAACCATACATAGGTTTTAACTTGTGAAGTCTAAATGCAGCTCCTACATCGAAGGCCCATCATAAGGATGGCCAGTCTGGGTGTCCTGAATCCCAACTGTTGGATGAGGTGAGCCAGCTGGTGCTCCCAAGCCTGACATCAGGAGGCCACCTGCAAGTCCAAGACACATGCAAGCCCATTTTGCAGTAGTGAACTGCTGTCCCAGATGCAGGCTGCTCACAGAGATTTCCTTTTCTTTTTGGCAATAGGTGGCAGGTGTGGGTTTTGGTCACATGAAGTTTTTGACATAATGTTCATAGATCCAAGGCATTTGGGGAACTTCTTTTCTGTGCAAAGAAAGGACATAGAAATAAATCCTCTTGGTCTCACTCTGAGAAAGATCTATGAGGAGATGGATCCAGATTTCCTGCTCAGAGTGGGCACTTACACCCATTCGAAGTGCGAAGTACTTGCTACCCTGTAGCAGTAATGCTTCACTCTTAGGTTACTCAGACACCATTGAGTTGGCAGGATCAAAACTAATTCAAGAGAATCAAAGCTCAGACAGGTTGATAACTTGTTGACACTGAGGGCTGCACCAGCTCAGCAACAAGCTGCCTGCATTCCTCCAGTTCTGGGGTGAATGGGTTCCTTCAGCCAGTGGTGCAACATAGGGCTAACTCTGCCATGTCCTTCTGCTCCAAAGCCAACAGGTCACTACAGGAGACCCTCTTGTACTGGTCTTTCCCTTCCATCAAGGCTTTAAGATGGTGCCCAGAGGAGCATTAAGACAGACATGCAACTTCTCATTGTACAGAAGGAGAATCGCTGCAACATCCCATCACAGCAGATTTTCTTCAAGAGCATCTAATTCTGCAGGAAGCTCTGGTGTCCTGTTGGACTCACCATGGAATCAAGGAAAATGCATGGTCTTATTTGCTTGGCTGAGGCATTTGTCTCTTTTCAAGCAACTCTCTGGTGTCACATTCACAAATGTGGTCTACTACACCTCTAATTAGGAATAGCAGGCAAAGTCTAATGCTACATTCCGTGTATTCCATGAATTGCTCTCTATTTGAGTTCTTGCCAGAAAAACCCTGGAAGTCATTAATCCAATCCAGCACAGCCTCTTTTTAGCCCACGCTTTCTCAGTTTCTTTGTAATGCAGATGGTACAGCATTCAATACATTAATTTTTCATAGCATGTTTAAGTCTGCACTTAAACTTAAATCCCATATCGCCAACACAGATTGTGAAGGAAAAAGATCCCAGGAGTTACACTTTGCAACTCTTACACATGAGAATAAGCCTCATTTGTGAAGCCACTGAATACTGATTTCAGAGTCTGCTCAAAAGAGTTTAATTTGTCTCTTATATAGTTTCTCATACAGTTATAATTCTAAACAGGGACTGTTCATATGTATACATAGACATAGACACATAAACGTACACACAAATACAGTCAGCAATAAGGTACGTTGCCAGATCTTTCCAAATCCAAATGTCTGCAAGTTTAATCAGTTAAAATCCCCACTAATATGTTTTTTTTTTTGTTCTTTTTTAGTATAGTAGAAATTCCGTTGTCCAGCTGCCAAGTTTTGCTTGGGCTGATGGAGTATGGTGGCAATCAGTTCCCTCTGTGTCTCATACACCCAAATAGTACAGCTGGAGACTGGCCCATATTTCATTACATTCCACAAGCTCTACATTAGCTGCCTTTACATTAACAACAGTCCTGGACTAATGCCTGATCAAAAGAGTTGCCCAGAAGAAGTACATTTTATCTTACTGAATACTTAGATTCTCTTTTCCTCTATCATAGTTCAAATCTGAGAAGCTTTTTCTTAGGAGAGAAAAAAGAATCAATAAAAATGCCTGATGTCCTCTGAAAAGCAAGAATTGGTATCAGAGATGTTGACTTTCATCAGCATCTGTGACAGCTGTTGTGTGAGTAAGAGAAATCACCAGAATATACGTTAAATCATCAGGATGTAGTTTAGAACCAAAACATAAGAAAACATATTGGGAATTTGAAATTAGGTCCTGTTTTTTTGTGGGTTTTTTTGTTTTTTTCTGTAGCCATGAGTGTTACCAAACAACTGCACTGCTGAAAAGAAAATCTGGCACCAAATAAACAAAGCTAGAAAATGGATCCTTTGAGCTTAAAAGGAAGTATGTTGCTCTATGACATTTTATATACTTATAAAAGTGATGAAGCAGAAGAGAATGTGTCCCTCTATTACATATTGCAAGGTCTTTTCAGGCCAAATTTTGTTAAGTGTGATCAGTGGAATTGGGAGCCACAGGACCTGTAACACTGATGCTAACAGAACTGTCTAAATTACCAAAAGTGATTTAGAATGAGATTTAAAACTGCATCTTGTTTCCATTTAAAGCAGTGTCAAAACACTTGTTCTCCGAACAAGGCTGGAATGCCTGTGAAAGTTTAGACTTCTTTGCCAGAGTGCACCCAGAGATGTCTGTAAAGGTGAGAAAGGCACGTGTGAAACTACCCAGGAAACCATAAAGATGAGGGGTTTATTATATTCATCATCCTGTCATGGAACACTAGAAAACGCTGGACAGTTCCTGAATGGTTTTGTCATTGACATCTGGTGAATCTTAAATATGTATGTCCAGTTCTAAGATAGTAGTAAGCTTTTAATATGGATCCCTTAGGATCCCTGTTAGGACAAAAGTGTACCAGTCAGACAGCAGAAGTATCTTCATTACTTGTACATAAACATGTGCCACCCTTCCTAAGAACTGGAAAGGAACAGATGGAAGACTGGCAGCACCATCTCCTGGCAGATCTAAGAAACAGGGACCACTTTGGTCAGAAAGTAGGGCTAAGTAATTTCTTTGTGGATTTTAAAAAGACTGCAGAAGGAAGGAACTTCAAAAGAGTATATTCCCTCCCTAGGAAGATTATCTTTGATATGCTTCAGGGGAGAAAAGCAATATGTGTTATTATAATTATGGAAAGCACATGCTCACAATTATGAAGAACAAATTCAGGTTGCTTCTGCCTTTAAAAAGCTCTCTTGTGTTGGTCTCTCTGTTTTCCTTTGTGTTGCAGTAATAGCAGATTTCAAAACTAGCACAGCAGGTCAGTCAGTCCAGTTGCAGAGTATTCATGTAGACCTGGAAGACCACAGGAGACCACAGAATATGTAGATTTCAAGAGTTGTAGCCAAATTTCTGTCTTGCTGAGTAGGTAGGGGAAATATTGGGAAAAGATCATTATGCTGTAAACTGCTGGATCACCAATGTGGAATACTATTGTACATATTTAGAAAGTGACAATAGGCCAAACAATGCTAAGTAAGGGTGAGGCCTTTAAAGTAATGAAATGTTGTATGGGAAAAATATTATCTCTATGGAGATAAAAGAGAGGAGGCTAAATCAGATGACTTGGTGAAAGACAGCCATGGGAGAGAACANAATATTGGAATATGTAGATTTCAAGAGTTGTAGCCAAATTTCTGTCTTGCTGAGTAGGTAGGGGAAATATTGGGAAAAGATCATTAATGCTGTAAACTGCTGGATCACCAATGTGGAATACTATTGTACATATTTAGAAAGTGACAATAGGCCAAACAATGCTAAGTAAGGGTGAGGCCTTTAAAGTAATGAAATGTTGTATGGGAAAAATATTATCTCTATGGAGATAAAAGAGAGGAGGCTAAATCAGATGACTTGGTGAAAGACAGCCATGGGAGAGAACAGAGCACAAAAAAAGAGATGAGGAAGAGAAAAATTATAGAAACTTCAGAACTGGTATGCCAAAGGAGTCCAGATCTCATTTCTCAGAACAGTCTTAACCAGCAAGAGGAAGAAGACTTAACCTCAGGATCAGACTGAAGTTTACCAATCTTCTGTCTGTTAACTCTTGCAGACCTGTTCTTGTTGTTAGGTATTGTGTTCCATGGTATGAAACAAACATGAAAACCTCCTTACCTTACACAAACACAGATGTTTTGCTGTTTGGGATTCTTCTTTATGTGTTTTGGAGGTTATTTTACTTAGAGGAACTATCAAGTGCTTTTAAGGCTTCTTATGGAAGTGGAAGAGACTTGTGAACTCATTCAATCCATCCTCCTCCTAAAGGAAGAACTCTTCTAAGTCACTGCATTTCCCAGGACTTCACCCAACATAGATTCAAAAGCCACATATAATAGGGGTTTCAATAATTCCCATGGGAAAACACACAGCATTTATGCAGCCTACAGTCTCCCACATGGGTGGGGAGGGGCTCTTCTTATCTCTTGAGTTCAGAACTAAGATCAGGACACTTTCCTTGGGCGATCATTTACTATTCAAACATTCAAACAAAACAAAGGTAGTCCTCCATCTTCCTCCAGGGCCTGCCACAGAATCCACCTTCCTCTTCTAAACTCTATACTTTAGGAATCACTCTGGTTAGTGGGTTAACCTCTTTCATCACTTGCTCTTAAAGTCTTCTTCTGAACAGGGTTAGCTGTCACTGCATGTCTCTAGCTTTTATCACTAACTCAAGGGAACACATTTTATTTGCTATATATGTTAAATTGTTTTTTTTTTTTAATTCAGTGTGCTGTATTTGTGCTGTTCCTCATCAAAACACACCACATACTACTTCCCACTAATTTCTAATTAAATCCTATGTATGTATCATATCCTTGTTTATTCCCTAATCACATTAACAAAATGTCACAAATTCCTTACTTAGGGAAGGAAAGAATGTATTTCCATCAATACTGGACACAAGATGATACATTTGTATAAATAAATTAAGATTTAAAAATGAATCACACCCCAAACACACCATCAAACTAATCTACTGATTCAAAATAAATTATTATTGTGGTATAAAGAATATTGATAAATCAATTACACCTCTCATAATTACACACTGTTATGCTGTTATTAAGTAGCAATAGTCTAAACACTTTAACCTAACACCACCATTGTGATGGGCTCTGTCAAAACCCAAATCACAGTCTATAACCCTAAAAATATTTACAGGCAATCAATTTCTATTGTTAAGATGTCTTTGTGAAATAAGAAGTAAATGGAAGAAACAAATCAGTGGGAAAACTCAAGTGATAACAGAAAAAGAAACTTTTTACCTGGCTTTCTGTATCTTGCTTCACAAGTTACAAAATAGTGAGAGATAAAAAAGTCCTCTTGTCGATAAAAAAATGGATCTGTACTGGGACCTCTGTAATCCAATATATGACCTGAAAATAGGGATAAATAGTCTGCAGGTAAAACAAAACTACTTCAAAAAGTTGCATCTAAAGTTGATTCTAAGACTTGCAGAAAGATTCCTGCAATATTACATCACATCTGATAAAATGGCAGATGAAAATTGATGTTTATAAATGCCAAGGATAACCTTCACCAAATGCAATGACGAGCACTTGTTTAGTTTTTACTAACTTGGAAAGAGACCTTGGAAAGCTGGTGGAGCATCATTTACATTTATCATTGAAACCTCAACTCTGTTCTCAGCAGAGGCCAAAAAAAAGGAAACTCATTAGAATTAAGACATGAGTAGAGGAAAATTACATATTATATAGTTCAGAATGGGTATGCTATATCTAAAAGAAAAACCCAAAACAGAAAGAGGTAACTAGATTAAGAACAAACAGAATAATCCTACACAAAGGAAGATTAATCAAATTAAGACATTTCATTTGGGGAAAAAAACAGCCAAATCTCCAACTCAGAGGGTTATGATAGCTCTCATAAATTACATCAAGGGAAAGAGTAATAAAATGCATAAAACTCAGTAATAAATAATTTTCAGAGGATCTGAGACTATTTCAATAATCTTGGTGCACCAGGTGCCAGAAAGCTGAAACCCACAAGCTGAGTGTGTTTTGTAGCTGAACAGGGCACCAAAGCAGGTCTGGGACATGATAAGGTGGGGGTTGCCAGACCCTTTAAGAGAGGAGATTCTCTTGCCCCTTGGTGACTTGTCTGTCCAGCCCCTCGTGTCCAATCAGTCCATCAGCCTCCCTAAGAGGCTTCACCAATAGACTCACAGCACCGACTGCCCAGGGAAGGGGCACAAGGCCCTGAGCACAGAGACCCCTCAGCGGGTCCTGACAGCATCATCCACTGCTGGCAACTGCTCTCACCTTAAAGGAATACACAATAACAAACTCACTGTGTGCAGAGTAACACTTTATTGTCACAAATTGTCACAGGTTAATACGGTTCTTGGGTTGTCGGTGATAGTGTCTAGTTGCAAAAACACATTTGAAGCACTCTGCCACACTATAAAGCAAGCTCCAATACCAACAGCAATAGTTAACATGTGTAGAGTACAATTCTCACCCAACAGATGTCCCTGTGAGGGGAAAAGACAGGCTTAGTCCATTGACTGATCCCAACAGTTCCAGTGGAGTTCTTCTCCAATTTTCCCCTATCCTCAACTTACTTTTATACTATTTCTTTATGTTTAGGTGGAACTTGAGTGGCTTTAGCCATAAGTACCTTTTATTTCTGCTTGGTTTGAAGTTCTCTCACCAGACCTAAGGGGGGTGTGTGTGTGTGTGTGGTTGTGGCTTGGCCCCCGAGGAGGGGCTCTGACGTGGTTGTTGGCTCAGCAGCAGAACCCCCCCGATCAATCTCCCCTGGCCAACAGGTACTGCACAGTCTCAGGAAGTTCCAATGTTCTCCCTTTCTGCTGGGATTCCAATGGAGGGAGGCAGTAGAAGGTCACAGAGTCACAGAGTAGGTCAGGCTGGAATGGACCACAGTGGGGCCCTCTGGTGCCATCTCCAGGCTCAAGTGGGGTCATTCCAAAGCCCGTGGCACAGAATTGCATCCAGACAGTGCTGGAATATCTCCAGTGAGGGAGACTCCACAACCTCTCTGGGCAACACGTTCCAGTGCGTGGTCACTGCACAGTAAAGTTCTTCCTCATGTTCAAATGGAACTTCCTGAGCATCAGGTCAACTGGACAAATGTACAGAGGAGATACAGTGAGAGCTGCTAAGCAAGAATAGCCTCTGATATTGGGAGTCAATAGATGCAAATTGTTGGAAGTCCAAAGCAGACCCACTGGAAGATTTCCCAGCTGTTTGGCCTCTTCTNCTTGGAAAGCTGGTGGAGCATCATTTACATTTATCATTGAAACCTCAACTCTGTTCTCAGCAGAGGCCAAAAAAAAGGAAACTCATTAGAATTAAGACATGAGTAGAGGAAAATTACATATTATATAGTTCAGAATGGGTATGCTATATCTAAAAGAAAAACCCAAAACAGAAAGAGGTAACTAGATTAAGAACAAACAGAATAATCCTACACAAAGGAAGATTAATCAAATTAAGACATTTCATTTGGGGAAAAAAACAGCCAAATCTCCAACTCAGAGGGTTATGATAGCTCTCATAAATTACATCAAGGGAAAGAGTAATAAAATGCATAAAACTCAGTAATAAATAATTTTCAGAGGATCTGAGACTATTTCAATAATCTTGGTGCACCAGGTGCCAGAAAGCTGAAACCCACAAGCTGAGTGTGTTTTGTAGCTGAACAGGGCACCAAAGCAGGTCTGGGACATGATAAGGTGGGGGTTGCCAGACCCTTTAAGAGGGGAGATTCTCTTGCCCTTTGGTGACTTGTCTGTCCAGCCCCTCGTGTCCAATCAGTCCATCAGCCTCCCTAAGAGGCTTCACCAATAGACTCACAGCACCGACTGCCCAGGGAAGGGGCACAAGGCCCTGAGCACAGAGACCCCTCAGCGGGTCCTGACAGCATCATCCACTGCTGGCAACTGCTCTCACCTTAAAGGAATACACAATAACAAACTCACTGTGTGCAGAGTAACACTTTATTGTCACAAATTGTCACAGGTTAATACGGTTCTTGGGTTGTCGGTGATAGTGTCTAGTTGCAAAAACACATTTGAAGCACTCTGCCACACTATAAAGCAAGCTCCAATACCAACAGCAATAGTTAACATGTGTAGAGTACAATTCTCACCCAACAGATGTCCCTGTGAGGGGAAAAGACAGGCTTAGTCCATTGACTGATCCCAACAGTTCCAGTGGAGTTCTTCTCCAATTTTCCCCTATCCTCAACTTACTTTTATACTATTTCTTTATGTTTAGGTGGAACTTGAGTGGCTTTAGCCATAAGTACCTTTTATTTCTGCTTGGTTTGAAGTTCTCTCACCAGACCTAAGGGGGGTGTGTGTGTGTGTGTGGTTGTGGCTTGGCCCCCGAGGAGGGGCTCTGACGTGGTTGTTGGCTCAGCAGCAGAACCCCCCCGATCAATCTCCCCTGGCCAACAGGTACTGCACAGTCTCAGGAAGTTCCAATGTTCTCCCTTTCTGCTGGGATTCCAATGGAGGGAGGCAGTAGAAGGTCACAGAGTCACAGAGTAGGTCAGGCTGGAATGGACCACAGTGGGGCCCTCTGGTGCCATCTCCAGGCTCAAGTGGGGTCATTCCAAAGCCCGTGGCACAGAATTGCATCCAGACAGTGCTGGAATATCTCCAGTGAGGGAGACTCCACAACCTCTCTGGGCAACACGTTCCAGTGTGTGGTCACTGCACAGTAAAGTTCTTCCTCATGTTCAAATGGAACTTCCTGAGCATCAGGTCAACTGGACAAATGTACAGAGGAGATACAGTGAGAGCTGCTAAGCAAGAATAGCCTCTGATATTGGGAGTCAATAGATGCAAATTGTTGGAAGTCCAAAGCAGACCCACTGGAAGATTTCCCAGCTGTTTGGCCTCTTCTAATCTTCCCTTCTTTGGGGACAAGAACTGGAAGACACTCTCCTGATTTAAGCACTGTATCTGACCTTATGTTCTTACAAAAAAATTGAAAACCGAGTAATTTTTTTACATTATTTAGGTATTTCAGGTTAAATAACAAGAAGCACAGGATGGGCAGTGGGGATGCTTTTTCTCCATTTTTGTTGAGTACCTCACTTGCAATCATCTTCACCAGAGGCATCTGCAAGAAGGTAATTCTGGCCAACATTAACTGGAGCACTACAGCACAGTTGTAACTCAAGTACATTCCCTGAGTTTTGGTCTCAGTTGTTTGGGAACAGCTGACTCACAGACACATTACGTTTTATTAAGTGCCCCAATCCTCAGTCGTGCTACAAAAACCACACAAACCCTTGTCAAGTCACCTGGCACGGTCACTTGCAAGGGGGGAGAAGCTGCAAAGGCAGCTGGGGGTGTGTGAGACCCAAGAGCTCCGGGGTCCTGTCCAGGTGGGCCCACACCCCACCCTGTCCTTGGAGAGGGGCTGCAGAACCCGGAGCTCCCTCCCTCTCCAGGGGTCTGTTCCCACTCTGGGTGAGGGGGCTGCGGTGAGGATACCCCCAGAAAGCGAGTGCCCTTGGAGGGAAGACCAGTATTGTCAGCAGGTCGTGTGAGGTGATCCTGCCCCAGTGAGGCCACACCTGGAGTGCTGTGCCCAGCTCGGGGCTCTTCAGTACAAGAGACATGGAAACCCTGAAGCAGGTCCAGCAGAGGGCAACGAGGATGATTTGGGGATGGAACAGCTCCCTTACGAGGAAAGGCTGAGGAAGTTGGTGCTGTTCAGTCTTGAGAAGAGATGACTTAGAGGGGACCTGACCAAGATCTCCAAGTATCTGAAGGGAGGGTGTCGAGAGGACAGAGCCAGGCCCTTCTTGGCAGTGCCAGGCAACACAGCGAGAGGCAACGGGCAGAAACTGATGCACAGAAGTTCCACCTGAACATGAGGAAGAACTTCTTTACCCTATGACTGACCGAGCACTGGAAGAGGTTGTGCCCAGAGAGGTTGAGGAGTCTCCCTTACTGGAGACATTAAAGAACCACCCGGACACAACCGTGTGCACTGTGTTCCGGGA
>VYZS01003427.1:0-29168 GCA_013400695.1 Neodrepanis coruscans | reverse complement strand
GGTGGGGGTGGCAGAGGGAGGGAGGGAGAGTGGGAGCACTGCAGCGGGGAGGGGGCACAGCCGCCCCGTGAGGGGCTGTGGGACAGAGGGGTCGCGGGGGGAAGGGTGGGTTAGGGTTAGGGGATGGCTGTGGGTTGTGGGGGGAGGGCCGAGGGGCAGAGCCGGCGCTGCCCGGCGTCGGTGGTGGGCAGGGCGGGGTGCGGACACACCGCCCCCGCGGCTGGAGGCACCGCTCGGGGGGCGCTGCTGCGGGACCCCCCCGATATGCGATGTCCTACCCCGGTATCCGCCCCCATCCCCGGGGCTGCGCTGGAGTGTCCGCCCAGGGGGTTGCGGTGTGTGCGGGAGAGGTAACCACGGACCGGGTCAGGCTGGAAGGGGCCGCCGTGGGTCATTCCCGAGCACTGGGCACAGGGCTGTGTCCCGACGGTCCTTGGAATGTCCAGTGGGGGAGACTCCACAACCTCTCTGGGCAAACTCATAAATGACTTCCCCTCACAGCCCCGTGTGGAGGGTCCCTGTCAGAGCCCGGAGCTTCTGGAGCCGAATGTGAGCTCGAGAAAAGCTTGGCCTGGGGGAGAATCCCCTGCTCTAACCCCCTAAACACTCCGGGGTCTGAGCTTTTGCTTTACAGGCAAGAAGTTGTGACCTTTTTTTGTGTCTGATACACAAAATCTTATCACCGAAGTGGCCGATGAGGCCTTGTGGAAGGCAGGGCCGTGTTCCACCCACTGACATTCCCTGTCTCCAGCGGCTGCTCCCAGTCTCCTCGATGTCTCGGTAGATCCCCTGCACCTCTGTCCTCCTCCCCCACCGGGGGTGAAGCTGCGGTGCTGTGCAGACCTCGGGAACACGGGAGCGATGGGGTCCCGAGGTGGAGGATCCAGGAACAGGAACAGGACAAACGCAGCGGGTCCTTTCAGCATCGGGGGGGTCCCGAGCAGAGGTTGAGTCTTGAGCTGTCAGATCTTTACGCCTTCTAAAAGACCCACTGTTACAAGTTTGTGTAACCTTTATCTGGCTTTTGTGTTCTTGGCCTCTGTCCCACCGTGCCTGAGTGAGAAAATAGTAGTCTGTGTGACAGTTCTTAGTATGGAGAAGATACCATGACTTTAGTGGTTACTTTTGTCTCTACACTTTCTTTTGGAATTTTATTTATTGGGAGTGTATGACCAGGGATGCAGGGCAGTATTTGTGACACAAAGGTAGCATGGATTTATAGCATTGAATGCTTTTTATTTTGGCTTTGTTTTCTTTCTGAGATTTCTTGGCCTTGTTTAGTAGTCACTCCAAGCTCTCTTTTTAATTTTTACTTGAGGGGTAAGAAATACACTGAAATATTTTGCTGTGTAGATAAAGCCAGAATTTGTTTTCCTCATGTGTTATTCCACACATTCACACACAGAATTTCTTCTGTTGTTCAGTAAACTAAATAAAGTATTTTGTGAGGGAGCTTGAAAAATCCAGATGTGTTGCATTAATTGTTGTATTTACCCACACACTCCTATTCCCTCAGGATGCTGATACATGAGAGGCACTGGTACCCTGGTGTCTTCTGTAGCCACAGGTCTAGTGACACACTCTGTTGTTGTTACTGCTTTGTCAGGAGGGGACGTTTGTTGATTGGAGCCCAAAAAGTTCCTGGAGTGGAAATTGGTCCTTCCAGGCCACTGCAGCAGCACCTGTGGCACTGTACTGCACACCACAGGTGTGACCAGCTGTGTTTTTGCAGTGCTTTATAACTCTTGGATTAATCCATTCACGTCCTGTTGATTTATCAGTCGTTTTCCTGCTGATTGTAAAGCCTTGGGAGCAGGTCTTTACATGGATCCTGCCAAGATGAGCCTCCAGGGAACTCCCGAGTCTCCTCTGCAGTGAATGCCGAGGTCAGTTGTTGCCTTACTTTCTGGTAATGGCCTTTAGCATCCATTCCTGGGGCTGTGTTTGCATCTGACTTGTTTTACAAGCCCTTTGGGTATTTAGCTGTGTGGTTTCTGTTCATAAAATAAAAAATATTTAAAGTGTTAGCTTTATGCTCTTTACAAGCTGCTTTTCAAAGTGCCTTTGCCTACTTTATTGTGGTTTTGTGTTCATTTTTGCTGGAGTTCTGCTGTCCTCATCTTACAAACAGCTTGGTTTTCTGAAATAGTATTTTTTCCATCTAATAATTTCAGCATTATTATTTTGAAAGCCCTGTTTAACCACAGCTTGAGTTTTGGGAACTGAAATCAGATTTCTGGTGAGAAGGAAATTTCAGGAATGAACATTTTGTGGTTTCTGTTAAGGATTTTCTTGCTTATTTCTCTGAGTTCAGTTTTTTAAGGAGGAAAAATATTATACAGTGAAAAAAAGAATTAGACAAAGAATGCAATATTGTAGATAAGAAGAGATGGGTCATTTTCCATCTTTTTTTCTGATGAAGTAATCTTAGGGTGTGGTGCTCCAGCAGTTTAAACTGATATAAAATGGGACTGCCACAATCCTGGCCTCAGCCTTCTGATCCCTTCCCCATTCCTGTGAGCACGTTCATGGACCTGAGCTGCCTGGGAGCTCATCTCTTTTCTGTTTGTTGGGATGTTTTCGGTGGTTTGTTCTGGTTTTGGTAAGGGGTAGAGTGTCTGCATTTGGGTATTTTCTCTTTGTGGAGTCCATGCCCTGTAGCAGCTCACAGTGTGACTGCCACTCGATTTTGGGGTAGTGATTGTGCTCCAGGTGAGGGATGAAGGCAGGATGGCATCCACCTCCGTTTGCCTTTAGAAAAATTCTTTTTGATGTCATTGACACCAGGGATTAATTTCTGAGAGAAGTGGGACTCTCCTGGTCAGTGCTGTGACTGATACTGTAGTTCTGCCCGTGGAAAATTAACGTCACCTCTTTCAAAATTTTTCTCTTTGTTGTTGCTGATCTCTGAAGATAACCTTTTACAGCCGTGAAATATTTAGAGTTGTTTGTCAGGAGCTCAGACATCTCTGAGTGGTAACAGAGCTTAATGTGCTTTAAAGGAATAACAGTGCAGATTCCAAGCTTGTGCTGCTGAACAGGCCACTGAGGATGTGCAGGGACCAGCTTGGATCTGTACAATACAGTGGAACTGGTGGTGCTCTGCCACTGGCACTGTGTACCCAGGGTGCCAGAGAGAGTCTGCGTGTAAATTGTGTCTTACTCTGCTGTTACCTCTTTTGGATGGGAACCTCTTATCACAAGATAGGCAGGGAACTAAAATAAGATCAAATAAGGTCGTTGTTCCTGTCCTGGGCAGATGACGTTCTTTGAATCACTCACTGACAGTCTGTTTCTACCTCCCAAATTGCACTGCTCAAATCTGAAGCAGGTAACCTGAGCTTCACCAGTTTTTCCTCCACGCTGGAGCTGGATGAGGTGGAGAAATGACCCATTATAAACAAACCTGTGGAATGCACATCAAAAGACTAGAATTTACAGGTTGTTGAGTGACAAAAACACTCAGTGGTGTTGGTGAATAAACCGAGGGACCTGAGTGATACAGAAGGCAGCATAAATTACTGTGCAGTCAGTCCTGAATTCCCTTTCACACTTGGGGTGGCAAAATGCAGGAGGTCTGTAAGGCCAGGAATGTAAGTGACTAGCAGAGTGTTAAAGGGTTGGAGGTTTATCTCAGTGTCAAGAATGTGCAGGGATATACTTAGTGACAATTACCAGTGTGATTTCTGTGTTGTGGGGGTTCTTAATGTCAGGGTTTTAAAGTACTTTTCTCAGGTTTGTTTTCTTTTGTTTGTGTGACTTGGTCAATGTTTCCATTTCCAAATGAGAAGAAAAAATGATTGAAGTGTAGTTTCTGAGAGAAGGACTCAAAGTCAATAGAAAGAAGAATGTCAACACTAGATTAAAGTCTAATTAATAAGAACTACTTTTAACTGTTGCAAGTTTTTTTGTAGTGGGAACATCATCCAGTGCTCAGCATGAGTTTGATTTTCTGTAGTGCCAATTTGTTCTGACCTTTAAGCAGACAAAAAGTAAAATTCCTGTTTGCATTTAAGACTTGGGATGGTTTAATTTTCCTTTCCCCCCACTGTAAAAACCGACAGCTTCCCTGCTTTAGTACTTTGCTGATAGCAGCAGTGAGTCATCTCAGCTTCAGGCTTCTGCCACTCTGGGATTTCTGTGTGCATGTGAGGAAGCATAGCCAGTCAGCTCCTCATTCAGCCCAGAGTTCTATTGCATTCTAACATTACAGTAGGATTTAATTGTGCATTAAGTGGTATCTTTGAGATAGAAGTTTATATTTAACTTCTGTTGTGAAGGGGTTGATTTCTCTCCTCCCTCCCCCAGCTTTTTTTTATGAACTGCAGGAGTCCGAGTTTGCCTGTTTTCCAGATTGATCATGAGAAGGCCTTTGCTGTGAAACCAAGAGCCAGGTTTCTTTAACAAAGAGAGTTTATCCTGCTGTCCTGTTCTACAAATTTCATGTGCAACACACAAACTCGCTTGTTATGGGGTTATCCTGCAACCCTCTCCGTGGTTCTCATGGTCTTCATGTCTTTTATTCTAGCACATCCCTATGACAGCACTGCCCATCTTTATGTCACTTGTGCCCTGCATATCTTCACAGTGTCCATCCCTGCCTTCCTGTGCTGCTCTTAATATGCCTTGTTTGTGCTTTTTTCCTTCCTTGATTCTTGCATTTTTAACCTGTGTAAGTGCACTCTGACGAGGGAAGTGGAAAGGGCAGGGGAATCTGTTATGCAGGGGAGCAGCTACAGCTGCTGCCCAGCATTATGGATCAGTGTTGATTTATAATTTTCAAGGTGTTGAACAAGAACTTGGTATTCTTGGTTTCCTTTCTCACCTTTTCAGATTGTTTCTGAAATTGTAAGGTTTTGAGTTCTGCCCCTCAGTACCTGTGATGTGCCTTGAATTTTGGCAGGTCGTATTTGGGTGAATCCAAAGTTGTATCTGCACGGAGAAGAAATGCAGTCAGATGTAGAGAAGGGGTTGGTCTCACAAGTGTAGTCTAGGCAATAATTAGTCTCTGCCTGCAATCAGCTCCACTCAAACTTATTTTGTGATACAGCAGGATTTTGTGATGTGGTACCTAAGCACAGTAGTGAGGCAGTTTTTTGAGAGCCAGACAAATGATGTGTTTCCAGTGAACATTGTCCTGTGACTTGGCTCTTCTTTTCTGCAGGATATATGAAAGCATGTGATTTGGGGGAGAGTTGGGTAGGGTTTTTCTGAGCATCTAGTCATATGATGCTGTTCTGGTGTGAGGTGGAATGGCTGTACTTGTTTCACTTTGATTATGAGGATGTTAATTCAGTGGGCTTCCTTATTTTTTATAACATCAATGGTTGAGCAGGATATTGCATTCTTGTTTTTTCTCCTTTAAAAAGTGCTCTACAGTCATGAACAGGACAGTCTGAGTTATTAAATCAAGTAGATCCAACAGTAAAAGTTTTCTTCCTCACTGGTTGCTATTTAAGACATGTTAAGTGAAGGAAATAATTTGCAAGGATGGAATTGTGTGAGAGGATGTGTTGGGACCATTGTGGGTATTCAGCTGTATTCAAAATCACCATAAATAGCAGTAATTATCTGTACAGCTTCTGCTAAACAGAATTTCCACCCTTAAAGAAATATTCCCACTGCCCAGAAAGAGATGCCTGTTTTACTGTAGGGAAAAGACTTTGGAGTAGTGTAAAGGTGCAGCTCCATGAACAAGTTTTTCCTGAGATGAGCTAAAGGGTATTTAGTAAGCTGTCAGCTTTTCCATGATACCCATCCCTGGGCATGTCTGCATGTGTGGTAAGGGAGAGCAGTTTGCCCCGTGTGGCTGCACAGGGCAGGTGGAGTGGCTGGGGGACAGTCAGTCAGTCAGTGAGGGCTGGTAACTGCACCCCGAGGCTTCGTCTGTGCTGCTGACTCACCGAGTTGGGGCACCTTGTTTTCTCACGTGGTTTAACAAGTTTGTTGCAGCTGGGACCAAGTCAAAAACATGCCTTTTAAAACATTCAGCAACGCTGACGTGGCTGGCCGTTCTCACTGACAGGTTTGTCTAGAAATGTGCTTCAGCAGTGTAAACCTTTGTCCTGTTAGGCTTATAAGCATGCTGGCTTGTGTTTGGTCCTTGCTTTGAACCTGTTTCTTATACAATTTCTTCTGTTTACATATACTTGATGAACAAAACAGCAGTCACTCTTCCATGGAAACAAGTAAACATGATTTATCTAAACTGTTAAAAACATGGGCTGTTCTGCGTGGGATAAGTGTTCCAATTCACTTTGTTTTCTGTCTTTGACGATGGCTCAGTTCCAGATGTAGTGGAGAAAGATGTAACAGCACATGCAATGAGCTGTTACGGAGCAGCTTTCCCACAGATGGACCTTCTCAACACGTCCTCTTCATCAGCAGTCTCCTAAAAGCAGTGTAAACTCATAAGAGCAGTTACCCACAAATATTTAAGCATGACTGCATCACCTCCTGCCTCATGAAGACAGTTTGTATGCCCAGTTGAACTATGAATTGCCTTCTCCAGGAGCACTCCCTGTAATGGTGCTGCAGTCAAACCATCCCAGGGAGCAGCTGTTCCCACAAACACAAGGGCAGTTTTGTGGAGGGTGATGGAGACCTGCTTTAGCTCATGTGGTGCAGGTTGGAAAGACTCCCAGTCCATGTTTTCTGGTCTAAATTCTGACTGAGGCTCTGAATTACATTTCAAGTGACTGTATATGGTTACTTAAATTCAAGTATTTCAATGTACTAAGGAGAACATATGAAAGCAAATACTAATAAGAAAGGTTATGGAGCCCTTCAACTATTCCATCACTCCCCATATGAATCAGAAAAATTGTTACAAGTTAACTGCTCATAAGCTGTTGGTGGGTGTTTGATGCCCATTGGAAATAAGCTTCATTGTTGTAGTAGATGAGTGCCACACCAAATAGGCTGGAGCCCTTCTTTCAGTCTTGGATATGACAATGATTTAACAGTCACACTGTGAAATCCTCTGTGGGTGTATTTGCTGTGCTTGTTCTAAGATTGTTCTTTGTAGGCTTGTCATCCCATTCCAGTGCCTTTGACAGAAGATTTATTTCTGCTTTTATTCCCTTTGGGATGGTTGGAGAAATAACTGCAATCATTCCTGCAAACCCCTCTGATTATCTTGTGGTCATTTTTAAATCCTGAAAGTATTATTTTTTTAATATTGTTTGATCTTTTGTTTCAGGGAGAGACATTTTCTATCATGGGATAACTGTGAAGAGAGTTTTTAAAAATACTAATTATATCTTCTGGGTTAAAACTTCATGGTTCTGATCTTAACCTTTCTATAAATAATGCAGTGCAAAAGAATTCTTGTGAAATGGCTGACTTGCCACATTTACTTGTTGGTTTCCAGGCAGTAAACGGGGCATGAGATCATGGGAATTCACTGTTGTGCTTACGAAAGCTGAGCTGGTTGAAGAAGGGTGACATTGGTATTTGAATTGGTATCTGAGCACGGAAAGAGAAACTTCTTTTGAAATACATGCAGTGACTTCCAACTCTGCCCAGAGCATTCTCGAGCTCTTTGCTGCTGGAGTAGCCTGCTGCAATGCCCAGAGTTTATTTAAAAGATACTTTCCTGTGTCAAGTCTCCACCTCTAGTGCCAGGAGGCTTTTAGCCCTGAAACAAGGTGAAAGAAAAGACAGAATTGTTGGTGAATTCAAAGTTGGGGGCAGAGGAAGAGCCATTGCTGTGGATTTCTTCTTGAGAACTTTGGGACATTGTCACCAAAATTCCTTCCCTGTTTTTCTGACAAATCCAAGATGTTCTTGGGAGGTTCCCCTCTAGGAAAGAAGGTGCAGTGAAGTGAAGACTGGTAATAATAAATACATATTTGGGATATCAGGATGCAATTAACGTGTTCTCCAAAAAGATAGGAGTGGAGAAATCTAGGAGAGGCTGAAAGGGCAAGAACCACAAGAAAGTGATTTGGGAAAGTCTGAATCAGCTTGGTGCTGTTGAAGCCCATGGGAAATGACTCTTGGACCATAGTGAAGATAATGAGGAAGAAATGCCAGAAAGATTTTTGAACTTGAATAAGATCTAGTCAAGTATATGCTTGCTGTGGCTCCCATCCACAGACTGCTGTACAGTTTGGCTCTGTACAGTTCTGTGGTTTGTTTAAAATAATGACACTTCATCTTTTGTTTTCAATAAGCCATGACCATGAATTCATTTTCACAATATGAACATTTTACAGAAAAATTTTGAATGTGTTACCACTGTATTTTTTCCATGTCTGTCTGCTACCATAATTAGTTAATAGATTTATGTGTAGGAGCAGCATGTCTTAAGCCCTTACTTATGGCATAAGTAAAATTAAAACCAAACGAATTTAGGAAGGGTAAGAGGAAATATGAACAAGTATGTTCTTGTTTCAGGGTTACAGGAACTAGGAGTGTCCTGTGTTTCATTTGTTACTTAAACAGAATCATCTTACTCATCTTCATGAACTTTTTAGGTCTCAGTCTTACAACCCTTCCTGTGTCTCTGTGAGGCATTTCCAGAAGAGTGTTTGTGTATATTGAGGTGGAGCAAGTTTTCTGAAGTTCTTGCCTACCAAATAAAAAAAACCTGATTTTTCTAGCAGACTTGTCAGTTCTCTTGCCATGAAATGGAGACATTTTGTCTGGCCTTAGTGGCAGCTGCATCTTGCTCTTTAGCATGACTCCCCTTGGTTCTGGTCTGTACTTTGCAGGCAGAGGCACAGAAGGACAGAAGTAGCCTTTTGTAGCTGGGGTTTTCCCTCTGGGGCTGACCTTGTGCTTGGCAAGTCCCCGAGCAGTGCACCACACCTTTGCTTCGTGCCCCATGTACCACAGACTTGGTGTGTGTCATAAACCAGTGTTTGCTGCCCTGTATGCCAACATTCACTTTGAGGGGTCAGCTCTAGCTGTGGAGAAGGAATCTTGAGTTTAATTAAAAGAATTTAGAACAAGACAGTTTAATGAGGTGGATTTTTGTCAGAATTGATTTCCTTGGCTGTCCCTACCCTCCTCCTGGGTGCTTCTGGGTGAGGGCAAGTGCCCTCAGACCATAAGCAATGAATTATAATGGGATTTTAAAGAAAAGAGATGTTCTCAGGGGTGTTTAGATACATTGATCACTGTGTGGCTCTAGTGAACCAGCTCTGCAGGACATGGCCAGCTAAGGATGAAGGCTCTGCCTGGCCTGCAGCAGCTGGGCACATGAGGGGAAAAGCCCCACAACAGAAAGGAAGGTGATGGAAACCTGCCTTTGCATATGACCCGAAACGCACTGTAATCACTTGCAGGTGCTCTCAACCTGTCGGTTGTAAATAGAAATCAGGAAATCGCAACTGCACTGCCTTTCCTGTGTTGCTCAATGGCCTGGGAGGAGCAGCCTGAGAGGGAGAAGCCTGGGAACCACTGCTCAGTGGCACAGCTCCCCAAGAAAGGAGAAAGCAGCCGTGTCACTGGTGGGTCTGGTGCAAGGCCGAGAGGGCTGTGAGGGTCATCTTTGCCTCTGCAGCTTCCTCAGTTCGGTGTGCACATGCACTGGGGGTTAGTTCTCCCCAGCCACCCCCTCAGAAAAGAAAAAGCAGGGTGCACTGGTAAATGCACCCGTTCTTAGAGCTTTCTTGGGCTTCAGAGGCATGGATCTGGGGATAAATGGTGGTACTGAATGTGAGGTTTAAAAAACCCCCATTGTTTCAAGAATTATACTCGTCTAGGTTTCAAGTTGGCTTGTAGCACAAGAGGTAGTAAAACAGCTTATTAGTGGTGCTGGTTACTTAAAAGTCCAATAAAATGTGGGATGTTACTTTGCTAAATTGTGTAAGCTGATGATCAGGGTCTCTGAAGGAAGGCCATCTTCCTTAACAAAAAACCCATTTTGATAGCTATCAGGTTTGGTTTAGAGGCTTAGCTGAAAATGGAGGTGAAAGAAACGGAAATTTTTTTTAGTAAAGAATGTCTGGATGAACACTTCTGTTGTAAAACATATCTGACTCTTCATTTGGTGCAGTGAAAAGAGGGAACACCGTTGGCTGAGAAGGCAGATGGTGATGTGGGAATAAGGGCCACTGGTTAAGGCTGTAAAGAGCAGCTGAATGGATCAGAGCTGGTGGAGGTGAATGTGTTTGTCAGGTGTCCTGCTGGGTGGTGGGTACTCTGGGGAAGGAAGAGTGTGGGTGGGTGCTCTGGAGAAGGGAATGCCTTACACAGCAGCAGGAGGTTTTATCAGCAAGAGTCAAAGAGTGTTGGCAGCTGTCATTGTGCACTTGATGGTGGAAACATCTGCGGAATACTGACCTGAATTTGTAATTTATGTGCTGCTAACATAGGAGTTCTGGCACTTTCTGAACAAGTTTTCATGTTCTGAGTAGGGAATTCAAAGGAATTTTGCATGGTGGTAAGGTATTGGGAAATCAGGATCCTTGGCAGGGCCTCACATGAGGTGCCTCATTAGTTGGCTCTGATTTATTGTGCTACACAGATAATTCTGGGTACTGTTGGACAGAAAGGTAATAAATGCAGTCCTGATCTGCAATTAATTTGGTATAAGTCTCCTAAAGTTAAACTGTTTTCTTCCTTAGACTCACATGGGGGCCAGCATGTGAGGAGAATGATTGACCCCAGGGAAACAGGGATGTTCTCCCCAATTTGGTTTCTGGGGGCAGCCAGGGAGGGCATTAGCTCTGCATTGCTTTGTCAGTAAAAGTGATGGGTTGGTTGCTCAGAAATGGCTGTAACAAGTGAACTGAACCCATTGCTTGTCTCTCTCAGATTGTGTCTTATCTCGCCCTATGATTTCTACGTGCCTACGCAAAATGTACCTTTACAGAAATGTACAATAGTTATCCTAAAATTAGAGCAAACTGTGGTCTTGTTGAGATGGGAGGCCCTGGTTTGCTCTTTTATGTGTGCATTTGGAAGGAGAGTATTTTGAAACTAAAACTCCCCTTGTTGGTATTCCAGACACAGTGGAGTCCATGCTTTCTGACTACGACATCCTTTCTCAGTCCAGCATCCAGCAACACTCACTGAAGAAGAGGGACCTCCAGCCTGAGACACACGTAGAGAGGCTCTTAAGTTTTTCAGCCCTGCAAAGGTAATTAAATCATCAGCAGTGAATTGGCATCATATTTTCCTTCAGTCTGTGATGGATAATATGCAGTTTCAAACCTATAAATAGTTACCTTGTTTTCTGTTATGACTGGCCAGTTCTTCCGAGGTAGAGATTGGAATGGTTATATTGAGTTCAGAGACCCACAGAGGAAATGGGAAAATAAGTTCCATTGTATTGCTCTGATTGCTGAAGCGGAGTGATTTAGGATTTCTTCTGCTTTGTTCTTAGCTGTAGTTTCATGTAGATTACTTCCACTAGTTGGGTTGGATCCCACCTACACCTCATCTGGCAACGTTTTCATACTTCTTGATTGTCCTCTGGTTCTTGAAAATCTCAGCCTTCAGTTTGGGAAGAGCATGTGATGTGTTGTCCAGGAGATGTATTTGTTTTAATAGCGATTTCATCCTCTTCCTACTGCATGTAAATTTTTCGTTAAATAAAACACTTCTATTTTTTTATTGTTGTTTCTAAAAGATGGGAAATAAGAGCACAGTTGAAAGGGGAAGGAGAAGTAGAAGGGAGCAGGCATGAAGATTCTGGGGATTTTGCTCTGATAGTCAGAGAAGTGCATTGGAAAAGTGCCTTACAGGCTGAAATTGTTAATCTAAAATGGGGACCAGGGTGACAATAATGCTTTTTGTTAACACATGTAAACTGATTTTGTTAATCTGCCATCTTTGTCTGCTGTGTTTTCATGTGCCTTCCCATTTGTCATTTACAATTGTCATTCAAGTTGTCCATAATTTTTGAATCTCTAAATGTTTGTGAGGGGAAATTTTTAGGTTCCAAGTATAAAAGGTTAATGGGATAAAATGTCTGACTGTCCCTGTTTTACACTGCCTCGTGCACCCTGACTTTATGGTAAGGTTGCAGTACTGCCAATTATAATTACGGAATAATTGCAGAGGAGCATGCCAAAAATCTTTGACCCAAAGCCCACATAAATGAATAGCCCATGAGGCTTCTTGTTTCTTGGGATAGCCTTTAGGTTTTGTGACAATGTATTGTAAAAATGTGCAGAATTCAGATTTCTGTTTATAGTCTTCTAACTGTATTATTTTAGAAAATAAGAACTTTGAGATAATTTAATATAGAATAGGTGGAAAAATTCCTTGGCCTGATTTTTCTTTAAATAGTTGCCAGTAACTGGTTTTGCTTGACTGCAAATGGAGAAGGAGCATCATGAGCAAACTCTGTTTTAGATTTTGAGGGTTATTTTATTAATTAAACATCAATAAGTCTTTAAAATATTTAGTTATGAATTACATAGTATATGCTTTTGTAGCCTGCTTAGCAGAATTAATGCTTTCTAACTTCTTTTGGGCCCTCAGTAAAATGGAGACTGAATGTATTTGTTCTGTGTGTATTTTGCTTAAAAATAAATGGAAGTAAATTCTCTTACAGGCACTTTAAATTATACTTAACTGCAACTGCTGAACACTTTTCAGAAAAATTTCAAGCATTAATTGTGGATGGAGAAGGCAAGGAAAAGGAGTATCGTGTTCAATGGCAAGACTTTTTCACGGGACATGTTGTTGGTCAGTATGAAGGAGACTGTGGGTCAATGCTGAGAAACCACAGCTTTGCACAATTCTGTTGCCCACAGTAAATGCTGTATTTTCCTCATTTTCATCAGATATGGTTAGAATGAAAAAATAAACTTAATTCTTATGCCCCTTGGGTTTTCTGGTTTTGTTTTTGTGGTGTGTTTGGGGTTATTTTTTTAGGTTTGGTGGATGGTGGGGGTTTTTTGAGCTATTGCACCATGGTCTTAAGATAGGACTCATGTGTTTAGTTTGGCAGAACACAAAGGTATAATTTACTCAAGAAGTGGCTTGCAAATTATTATTTATTTTTTTTAAATTATGATGGTTGTTTTAATTCCAGCTGGAATGTAGGGCTTGGATGTTCCTTGTCCCAGAACACAAAGCTGGGATGGAAGTAATGCAGTGATGCCGAGATTGTTCAACTAAAAGACTTAGATGTATCTTTGCAGATAACTTTTCTGTGAAAAAAAGGGTATCTTGCTCCACTTTAGTCCAGCACTGATGTTTCTTCTAAGTTGTGATTTCTGTGCTGCCTGTGTGATGTGGTGAGTCTTTAACACTGGAATCCAGGCTGACGCCGTAGAACTGCTGTGTGATAGTAGTTAGATGCACACTGCTTTTGTTGGCAGGAATATTTTGTGTCCCATCACTAATCCCCAGAGCCATCTCAACACTTTCTGCAAAGCAATCAGTTAAATCTGAGTCATATTGGCTGTGACCATTGTGAAATTGAGAATGGGGGGGAAATGCTGATTCATTTTTTGTTTGTTTGAACTAAACAGTACAGCATTTGTCAGAGACCAAGGAAAGTAATTTGGCATGAAATTTAGAAACAGTTAAAAAACCCTAACACTGTAGGTGTGCATGCAAACAGAGCTGAATTAATTTGTTTTTTCCTTGCTTATGTTAAAGGAGAGCATAATTCCAAGGTCGTGGCACATATCGGGGATGAAGATTTCACAGTGCGAATCAGTACTGATGGAGAAGAGTACAATATTGAGGTATGCTGACTGTGGAAAGCTCTGTTCAAACTGTCATCTTCTTTCCCTGTGGGTGTTCCTCTGTCTAGTTAGTAATGTTGACACCTCTGTAGCTCAAACTAGACTTGGTGTTGGTGTTTGTTTGGGATGAGCAGGGGGAAAGGGGAGAGATGTGAAACCAATTTTACTTTCAAGTGCTGACTTTTACTAGTGAGTGACATTCTCTGGCAGTTGCATGTTTTAGGTGCATCAGGCAGAAGGTATGTTTTAAACAGGAAAAGGTTTCAGAAACAAAAATGGATAATGTTAGTAACTAGTGGTAATCATGTCTTCTAGAGTAACAAACTGTGTGGCAGTCTGAGCAGAGTCAAGGTCTGTGCAGCTTTCTAAAATTTTGGCTTTGTTACATCTTTGAATTTTTCCCATTCTTAAAGCTTCATATGAAAATCTATTTTATCTTGGCGTTTCATTTGTAAATCTGATATTTTTCCTGACTCCCATGTTTTTCCACCATTTTCATTGCTTGTGTTATTTTAAACTGTTGGTTAAAAACACATATTCAACAAATACATAATTAGAGACTATCCTAATGAGTGTTCAGTGCAGTATGTTCCCAGACACAAGCAGTATTAGAATGACTGAATAACAGTAATTATGGCTGAGTGTTATATGGATATTGTAATTGTCTCCAAAACCAAGGATATGCAGAATTATTTTTGCTGTGAACTGAAAGCCCAGTGTACTAAATAATAGCTGTCTGAAGTTGCAAGAGCACTGCCAGAGGAGATGCAGACCCTGGTGCTCTGTGTTGTGTGGGTGCAGTCTTGTCTGTGAGCAGTCTGTGCTGCTTGGCCTTGGCCAAAGAACAGACCCTCATCTTTGCTGCTGTGTTTGCTGTAGCTGTTACGTTCAGATAATAACAGTAAAGTAAAAAAATGGTTTGTATGCATCTGCTGTGGAACCTGGTTTCTTTGCTTGGGATTTCATGGTTCTCTTTGGTTTTGGAGAAATGCTTGTAAGTGACTTGGGTAGCTGTTGAACATTGAAGAGCCTCCCTTCTGCTGTGAATGCTGCCTTCTGATGTGTGGTGAAAGGCTCTCTGTTACCTGCCACCTCCTGTGCTTCTGATCAGTGGGTTTGTTAGCACAGTTTAAGCATCATCCCCTGGCTGTGCCAGTCTCCATACTGTTACAGAGGAGAGCAGAGGAGCCTGAGTGAGATACCCCCTCAGCTTGCACATACTGTGGAGGGGAAGAAAAATTTTCTCTTCCATAGCCTTATCAGGTGGCTGCTACTGCTCTGTTAAGGTGATCTTAGAGTTTTGGATGCCTGTGTAGCTTAAGAAGTTGAGTTCTATTTGCTTTCTTGGGGATGTAATTTTATCAGTAGACTTGTTGCTGTGGATAAAGTTATCATAGTCCAGTGCATTTGTGTGTGTACATAGAAAGCTGTGGAGGTTTGATGGTCCATTCCTGTAATTTTTTACTTATCTAGACTTAGGAACACAGTGAATGAAAAGACTAACTTCTTTTTGTGCTGTCAGCCCCTGTGGAGATTTGTAGATGATGTGGAAGATGAAAGACTGCTGGTCTACAGATCTGAAGATATTAAAGATTTCTCAAGATTGCAGTCTCCCAAAGTGTGTGGTTATTTAAAGCTGAATGAAGAAGAACTGTTACCCAAAGGACTGGAAGACAGAAAGCAAAATGAAGGTGAGTGTCCATAGCTGGGAGAGCAGCATTTTTGGAACTCTTGAATTCTGGTTATGTCTGCAAGTAAGATCAGAACCTGGGCAATAAGTGTTGCTGTTTTCTAGTTTAACTATTAGCTCTTCAAATTCACTGGAGGAATTGGGAGTGAGGAGCAGCACTCCTTATTGTGACCATTCCCCATCCACAAAAGCCCCAACAACTGATGAAAGGAAGATACTGTTGCTCAGGGCATATTTATTCCTGGCTTGTCGACTGGGTGTGTGACTTCACCAAAATGTAGGTTAAGGAGAGGAAGCCATTTCATCAGTTTGTTACAACAGCTGGCAGCAATATGTTGTAAGGTGAACATTAAAGCAACTTTGTACTTGTGTGCACTGTGCAGCAGGACTTGTTTGGTCTCAGTGGTCACTCAAGGAAAATCATCTTGAGCTATGATGAGGTTTTGAGATTTCAGTCCCTCTTTCCTCTATCCTTTGCTGTGTCAGCAGAGGTTGGCATAATAACCAGGAACTAGGTGGTAAGGCTGAGGTGGTGACCATGAAAGGTAAATCTGATGAATAGCTCGATTTCACTGCTACACCTTCCTTTCCTTACAGTACGTTTGAGGACTGTTAGGAAGTCAAAATTTAAGAATAGCTATTAGAAAAAAAGTCCAAAATGAAGCATCACCATTCTCTCCCCAGAAACCCACTCACACTCGTATTCATGACTTAAATAAGGATAATAGACTCATCAGTGGTAGTTGTATTGAGTGTTTGTTTTATTTAAAATACTCACTTTAGCAAGCATCCATCGGAAGAAGAGAGACATTCCAGAGAACTCCAAAAACACCTGCAAGATGTTGGTAGTGGCAGATCATCGTTTTTTCAAGTATATGGGCCGTGGGGAAGAGAGTACCACTATAAACTATTTGGTAAGTAAATGTACTCCCTTAAAATTTTCTGGAACAGATGCGGGAAAACATAGTGATCCTGTGATTAAAACAGCATACAGCTTATACTCCTTTTGTACAGTGTAATGTATTTACATCTTGTGGCTGTGTGTGCTTTTTAAATGGGAAAGTGCTAAATCATGTTTTAAAAATATAATAATGATACTGTAGTTAAGTAGTCTTCAAGTTTCACTGGTAAGCAAATTCCTTCCTTTTGTGTACTTGCTGTGGATATGCTGTTTTCCTGAAGAACTTCTCTTTTCCCAGTCAGAGCTTTAGAATCTTCTGTATTTTTAAATTCACTGCAAACGATCTGAGCACCTCTAAAGTTACAGTATGTTTAATGCTCATATGAGAGGCAAACACAACATACACAAGTTTATTTTTTCCCCACGTTCTTCCAGGACTCTGTTCAGTACAATAAGATTAGAAGCAGGCACAGTGAACAGTTTGGTTGTGCATGGGTGTTGTGGGTTAACCCCAGCAGGCAGTGAGGCAGCTCAGCCTCACGCTTGCTCACTCATCACAGATGGGATGGGGAGAGAATCAGAAGGGGGTAAAAGTGAGACAACTTGTTAGGCTGACATAGAAATAGTTTAACAGGTAAAGAGAAAGCTGTTCACAGAAGCAAAGCAAAACAAGGAATTAGTTCACTGCTTCCCATCAGCAGGCAGGTGTTCAGCCATCCTAAGGGAAGTAGGGCTTCTTTATGTGTAGCAGTTCCCAAGTAACCCAGCCAAAACTAGTGCGCTTGTGTACCTGACCAGTTTTTGTGGAATAGAGCAAGGCCTGAAGGCCTGCCCCACAGCCTTTGAGCAGAAGTGGACAGTATGGGTGGGGGACTGGAGACAAAAACAAATGAAAACACTTTTGGAGGTCTGTTTGTTGAAAGTCTCTTTCTGAGCCTTTGAAATGCTAATCACTCAGTTTCACCTTTGGTGGCTTTTTGACCTTTCTGTTCCAAGAAACATTTTTATATTCTCCAGGTAAGGGGGCCTCAGTTGGTGTGTTTGCAGAGATGTTCTTATCTCAGCATCTGACGTGTGCTGAGGCTGACCCACTGTGATGTTTCCTGGGTAGATGGGTACTGTTAACAACACAGCTGTTTGGAAAACTAAACATAAACTGTTACTGAGTGGCTCTGAATGTCACTTCCCATTCCCAGCAAGTTTGGTGGTTTGTATTTAGAAGGTGTTTTTTAATAATATGAGAACAGCTTGAAAAGTTGGGTATTGATTGTGAGCACTGACAAAAGACTTTCTGGAACTTTGTGCTTGAACCATAACGAAGAAAATAATAGGTTTTGGCAGAGAGAGGGAAGCAAACCTCAGGGATCAGGTAAACTAGTTAAGCCCTGTGCTTAAACAAAGCAGTAAAAACAAGTCCCTCCTCTGCCCTTCCCCTCAAAGAAATCTGGAAAACTAGTGTTTTAACGAAGTGTTTCCCAAGACGTCTTGTTCTTAATATTATTGTTCTTCCATTGCACAAATTAAAGTGATAGATGGAAAAATTTGTACTGCTTCTTTATGATGGAAAATTTTCAAGGATACTTGGTAACACTCACTGATCCAAAACCAACAGTACTTGGATCCAGAGAGTATGTCTGTTACCTTATATGAGTTTCTATTTTAACTTGAAGTGGGTGTTTGTAGAGAAGTATGCTGCTGCTTCTCAGAGTGTCTTGACTTTTACTGGGTGAAAGCTCAACTAAATAACTTGTGTTTCTTTTCCACGTAGATTGAATTGATAGACAGAGTGGACGACATCTACCGGAACACTTCCTGGGATGACGGAGCCTTCAACGGGTACGGCATACAGATAGAGCAGGTATTCACTGAACTGTGCAGGGGGCTGCCAGGTTGAAGGAACATGCTTTAAACCTTAGGGTTTCTGGTTATTTTATCTGAATTAAGAGCTAAAAATAAAAAAATCCTATGTTATTAGCTCTAGCCAGGAGCACTCTGGAATAGCATCTTGACAGTGGTAGTGTTAGTGATCCAACACATCATGCCCAGTTTCAGTTCCTGCAGTGTATGAGATATGAGCTTTCAGGGAGAACCTTTCCATATTTAATCTCAATTCAAAGGTGCTTTCTTCCCTGAATATGAGCAATTCTTGTTTCTGTCATACCCTTATGCATTTATTTCATATTTCTGTCTGTGGCTTCTGCTTAGCACACAAAGCCTGAGTGGGCCTCAAACACTGACAAAAAAAACACAAATCCTGCCTAAAGAGCATTAGTGACTCCCTTAGGCATCATGATAGTGTGTAGAGGCTGGTATAAGGTGGACACAAGTAATGCAGGGACTTCAATTCTATATTGGCATCTGAAAGTTACTGCACAAACATCTGGAAAAGGGGAGGAATCCATCAGCTTAGTATACTGCAAGAACTGATGTGGGACATGGAGGCTAATGATACAAGCCAGCTGCCCCTTTGGTAGGAAAAGATCTGCAGGAACAGGGAAGGAGTGTTAATTAGGCAGGGAGGGGGAAAGAACATGAAGCACTAATTCTGAGTTACTGGGAAAGTAACAATCCTTTCAAAGATGTTTTGGTTAGCTGGAACTCTGAAATGATTTGGGTTTATTTATACTCGATGTATTTGATTTTTTTTTAAACAGTAAACTGCATCTCAAAGCAGAATGTTACAGTGAAAACTTTCGGTGTTATCCTGTAAAAGGGCTGATGTAGTTACTTCTGATGTAGTTAGTGTATTTAACTAGCAGAGGCTGTAAAGTTAACATTAGAATCATGCTGAGTCTGAATTTTTCTCCTTACAGATCTATTGAGACGTTTAAAATTACATTGAAACCTTTTCTGTAGCTATAAAATTGACCAAAATTCCTCTACATTATTGTTGCCCTTTTTGAAATGTAGATTATCATCCACAATGAGCCAAATTTTGTAAAACCTGGAGAAAAGCATTACAATATGGCAAGAAGTTACCCAGATGATAAAAAAGATGCCTGGGATGTGAAAATGCTGCTAGAGGTAGGTTGCAACCCTTGAAAAATACTGCCCTTTACAGAGAATCAATTGTTCACAGAGCTGCTCTGCAGCAATGGGTGAAACTCCTGCTCTCTTTGCATGATGTGTAGATGTCACACAAAGTCAAACCAGCTGCTCTGCCCTGTAGCCCATGGTAAAGGGCTCCATTTCATAAGTACAGAGCAGACACCAATTAGTCTTACTAATGTGGTCTGAGTCAGAAAGGCAGTTCTGATATATCTGTCCCTGAGACTGCCTTGTGACCTTCATCAAATTACCGTACTTGGTTTCCTCCTCCCTGTGAAAAGGGGAAATGAATTGACAGTTTATATAAGTGAATGTGTACAGTTTCTTGTTTAGTAGTTTAATTTCCTACAGCTCTGTGGGACAGCCTAACAACTGCTGTTTTCTGACTGAACCAGATCTAGGAGGTGCTTGTCAGGTACATTAGATAATTCTAATATGAATTTTAAACTGTCTAACAGAGATCTGACTTTTTTTTTTCTTTAAAGCAATTTAGCTTTGATATTGCTGAGAAAGCAGCTCATGTGTGCCTTGCTCATCTCTTCACGTATCAAGATTTTGACATGGGAACACTTGGATTGGCTTATGTTGGCTCTCCCAGACCTAACAGCCATGGTGGCATTTGTCCTAAAGGTAAGGCTTCTTTTTCTTCTGTCCCAGTTGTGGATTGAAAGATATTTTTTGTTATTTGTGTTTAATCCATTTCTCCAACTCTCATGGAGTGTGTTGTGTTATTTGCACAGACTGTAGTAGTTGTTTTTGGCACAGAGGAAATGGCCATTTTTTTGGTTGGGAGCTGGAAAAAGAAAGTAGGGAAGGATAAAAGTCAGTAAACAAAGTCACTTAAGCTATGTGGTGCAAGCTGGATAGAACAAACCCTAGACCTACAGCCGCTTCATGTGGGTGCACTTTGCAGAAGTTCTGGAATGGCAGATGCTGTTGTCTTGGAAATTTCTGTTTTCTCCTTTACTGTAATACATGAGCCGTTTGAGCTGTGCTTGAAAGGTTTCCAGCCCAAAAAACTGGCAAGAGGCAGGGTCTTACTAGTGAGCCTGTGAGAACAATAAAGCTGTTCATTTTCCAAGACAAGGTTCCCTGTCTCCCCAAAAGTACCCTGAAACCCAAGAAAAAAATGTTTGTCATTTTTCATTTGTTTATTTCTCGCTTCTGTAGCTTATTACAGTCAAATTGCGAAGAAGGACATCTATCTGAACAGTGGCTTAACCAGTACCAAGAACTATGGGAAGACTATCCTCACAAAGGTAGGAGAGTATCCTCCTCATATGTGTCTGATGGTGACATGTGCCATGGGATTGTGACGAGCTTTGTGCTCTCTGAAACAAACTGCTGGCTTTCTATTTGAGTCAGTTTCCTGGGGACAAGGATGTAGGTCACAAAAGAAAAACCATCCTTTTTGTTGCTGCTGACAAGGGGAGATTGAATGCAGTGTGAAACAGAAATGAGGAAACATAGCTAGTGTCTAATAGGAACTGTAGTTTTCCAGTTATAAACAAGTTTTTGATATCTAAAGGTGAGCTTAAATGTATTTTGCTCTAACAAAACCCAAACAAACAACAAAACTCCAAAATACAAGCAAACACTCATAAAAAAAAGAAGAAGCAGGGTTTAGTTTGAACCTTTTACTGAAATTCTTCCATCTGACTTCTGTGTGTCCTGAGTAACTAGAACAGAGAACAGTGTAATAGACAGGGCTTATTAGGGCTAATATTAAACCTAATATAAGCTGATGCTGTCTGGATTTTTTTTCCATACTTGTTGAGATAACAAATACATAAAGACCTCAATATGAGCTTTGTCTCACTTGCAAAGATACTAGAGCAGTGCCTGCATATCCATCTGCAAAATCCTTGCAGTTGTGCATATTTTGATTTGCTGACTTCTGCTGACTTCTCAGCTGTGCTTCTATGTAGCCTGATTATAAAGGGAATTCATAATTGATGTGTGAGCTAAAACTTGGCACAGAAGCTGTCAAGAAGATAGGGAAAAAACAACAGTGAAGCTTTGTGTTGGAAGAGATGTTGACAGAGAGTTCTTGCCGTTGCCATGCTATTTGCATCAATCTCCATACTGGAGTTGTGCCTTAGATTACAAAGGAAATTGAGTTTTTTGTCTTCCCAGAGGCAGGCACAAGGCTTGGAGTGAGGCAGTGGGAGCATTACAGATTGGTTGCACAGGAGAAGTGCTGCATGGTGTGCACTTGGGTTAAAAAAACTGCTTAAAACGCTTCTCCAAATTAAACCCAGTGAAGCACAGAAGAGACCCCTGAGCAGCTTTTCTGTCTCTGGCTCCAACATGAGCCATGCTTATGCTTATAGACATGAACCAGTGCTGGTCATTCCAGTCCTTGGTCCTTCCTGTGCCCACAAAGCAGCTGCAGTGACAGGTTCTCCTGAACTGCCTGGTGTCCTTGTGGTCCTTTCTTTCTGTGCAAGTTTAATTTGTGGTTGTGATCTTGACACCATCTGCTGGGGAAGGCACTGTGGGAGGTGCACAGCGAGCGGAGCCGGTTTGGGATCCTCAGCACAGGCAGTCCTGTCTTGCATAAATGACGTTGGAAATCCATCCCTGTTGGGCCACAATTGTAGGTGTCTTTCGTAGTAATCATGCAATAGCAGAGCTTATTCAGCACACCTAGTGTCATCAACCCTTTAGAAGAAATAATTCTAATGGCAAGATATGTTAAACAGGAGGTTGACTAATGGTTAGTAGCTGGTGTTTGTTTGGATTGGTTTTTGTTTCAAGTTTTTATACCTTCCAGCTACTTAGAAGCAAATCTTCATATTTTAAGTGATTCCTTGAGGGGTATGCTTAAGATTTTGGGAAATTCACTTTAACTAGGTAGGTGGATAACTTGGAATATTAAGGGCCAAGAACAGCCTGTGTTTCACATGTTTGCATTCTTCTGTATGGATAAGTGGGGTAGTATGTCAAAGCAGAGAGTTAGGATTCTCAGGCCTGCCAAAAGGGCAGGTCTGGGAGGAGATAGGTAATAAGGGATGATTCTGTTGGATGCTTAAGGGGCATAGTAGTAAGATGGACTTTACCTGGATAGTGTGATGTGTGGGCACTAGAAAGGTTATAAAAATGAAGAGATTGTTAAGATTTTTCTCTTTGGATCATTGAATGTTCGCCAGTAAAGCTGTGCTCTCCCTTCACCTCTGCAAACTGCTTGTTTGTCTCATTTCTTATCTCGCCCTTCAGGCAACATAAATATCTGCATTGCATTGAAAGCATTGAAAGTCGGAATGGGTATTCCAGGACAGCACTTTGTTCTTAGCAGGGATTTAGTGTTCAAACCTAGTCCTGGAACTTGACTTTGAATGGACCATAATTTTATTTGCCTTCAATTCCCCACTTCTAAAAAAAGAAAAATGTTGGTAGGAAGTTCCTGTCCATCTTGGTGTATCTTAGAATTTGCTGGTGGCCTAGAAGTAGCTGGGATCTTCTGTCTTTTCCTGCTTGGACTAATTTTTTTCAACATTGTTTTTTCCATGCTGAAAAAAGGAGGCTGACCTGGTTACAACACATGAACTTGGACATAACTTTGGAGCAGAGCATGATCCTGACAGTCTGCCAGAATGTGCCCCCACTGAAGACCAGGGAGGGAAATATGTCATGTATCCTATTGCTGTCAGTGGGGATCATGAAAACAACAAGGTATAGTTGTTTAGTTTTACTTCAACATACAAGTTTTTGCTGTGGTCAGTGACTCTTTGTATGCCAACTCTATTTAGTTAATGGTTTCTGTAGCTTGAAACCATCAGGAATGCAATGGATTAGCTGTAAGAAGAAAACATTTACATGTGGCTGGGTTCTCTGCAAGATAAGCTAATCTTTGGAATCTGAGTTTCCCTGGAGTTCATAGCATGTTAAGGTGCATTTTAAGTAGTTGTTTGTAATTAGCTGTGGCCACATGCTGCTACAAGTAAGTCATAAGCAAGAGGCCAGTCCAGGACCTTCAGTACCACATAGCATTTGGGTGGTCCATAGCTGCCCTTGTTGGAGAGAGACTGCCAGACACCACAGCCATGGCGGGAGCTTGCACTGGCAGTGGGGAGTTGGCACTGTGCCTGTTCTGCAGATGAGAAACCAAGATTATCAGGGGATGATTAGTCTGCAGTCTCGTCTGACTTGTGGCCTGTGCCCATTACCACTGCCAAGAGGCAGCGCAATCTGTCCCTGCTGCTACAGCTTTACATCCTGTCCTGGGGGTGGTGAAGCCCTGAAGCCGTGGGAGAGCTGGAGTTGGCTCTGAGCCTGACTGCGTGGGGGAGTCCCTGCAGTGTAACATAACAGCCATTATGGACCCAACTGTTCAACTTTCCCATCTTCAAATTTTTCCAAGCTATTAAACTGACAGTACAGAGGGAATAACTGCTTTCTGGGACACCAGAATTGGGGAGTTTAGGGAGGCTGTGGCTGTCTTGGATGCCGGTTGTTGACAGAAACACTCCTCAGTGCTGTTCTTTTTCCCCCTGACTCTCTAGATGTTCTCAAGCTGCAGCAAAAAATCCATCCATAGGACCATAGAGATCAAGGCCCAGGAGTGCTTCAAAGAGCGCAACAACAAAGTGTGTGGGAACTCCAGGGTGGATGAAGGGGAGGAATGTGATCCTGGCCTCCTGTACCAAGAGGCTGATCCCTGCTGCTCTGCAGACTGTAAACTGAAAGATGGTGCCAAATGCAGGTAAGGGAAAATGAGCTGCAACTTCTCTTTAAACAGAAGAGAATGATGGGCTGGGCTGAAAACTCCTGAAGCCACCTGCAGTGTCACAGGCCTGTTTCCTGGCTTTAAGGCTAAACATTTGAGCTCAAGACAATAAAGGATTTCAGGAAAGGCTACTGTGTTCATACATTTTTGTATATATAATGTTTATAGCATTCTGTTACTTTTTCTGAGAAGTGTCAAGAACTACAGGCTTGAAAATTATTATTGTGGTTTTTTTTGTTACTAGCATTATCATCAGGCAAACTTAGGCAATTGAAAAACAAAATGAAAAGCTTTCCATGCAAAATTTCTGTGCAAATACAGTTTTTGCTTGTACTGCAAGGTGGTTTTATGCTGGAATCACATACTGATATTTCAAGACTGCTGCAGAATGTGTTTGAGCAGACAACACAATGACTGGACTAAATGAGTCCAATCTGTTTTTTCATAGTTCAGCTCTACACCATGTAACATTAGAGAGCTTGTGCAACTCCTGTTGTTTAGCAAGAAAATCCCTCAATTTTAGTGAGTATTTTATACCAAGAGCCTTTTTGCATTAGGTGAGAACAATGAAAATAAAGACAGTGCAGAATAAAAAGTAGGAAACATTCAGGACAAACGGAAATGGGAGAAGTGTTTGGGGAAGGAAAGGGTGAAGGATCTTGTCCTAAGTTGCACAGCAGGTGACAAGAGGAGGATCCAAGCCTTGAATACAAGGGTCCCTGTCTCTCAATATGTTGTACTTTCTACGTGATTTTGTCTTTAGTATGTGGAAGAGTCAGTGAGTGTGTAGAAAGGTAGTTGTGGGAGCGAGCAGAGAGGGCAAGGGTTGAATCGATGAGTCAGTCTCCAAGAAGTAGCTTTTTTTTCCTAAACATCTTTTTTTCTGTGATTTTGTCATTCTTGTACTTATTTTTTTAAACTGCTTTATTTCTTTCATTTTGATCTTTCCCCAGTGATCGAAACAGTCCCTGCTGTAAAGGCTGCCAGTTTGAAAGTGCACAGAAGAAATGCCAAGAAGCCATAAATGCCACTTGTAAAGGAGAGTCTTTTTGCACTGGTAGGATGTGGTTCTGTCCCCGTTGTGTCAGCCAGCCAAGCGCTTCAGGCTCAGTGTCTTGCTTGACCCTCTTTCAGTGTAGTGCCCTTTATTCATCCGGTACATGTAATTTTGGAGACCAGTTAAGCGTCACAAAATAGTCCCATAATGAGTTTCATTGTACTTCAGGAGTCCCTTGATCATTTCTTGCCCAGAAGAACAGGAAAAATGTTAATTTTTGTTTTCTTCTTTGTTTCTTTCCCTTAAGAAAAAGTAAAACAGTGTGTCACTGGGAGGGTACAAGGATGAATTTTGCCATAGAAAGGGTGGAATTACTGCAACTCTGCTCCCCTTCCCCTCTTGTTTACTTCCTCAAAATCTTTCCCGGAGGGAGGGAATCAAGCCACTGTCTGCACCTCCTGCTTGGTTGTCAGTGCCACAATGCCCAAGCTGTTGAAAGCCTCCAAAGCTTCTGTTGCCTCTTGGAGCAACTGGTAGGCAGCCTGCAGATGAAAATGTGGAACAAGCTATTGGGGTTCTCCTGGAATAAGTCTGTACTTCCATTATTTTCCTTTTTTCTTCTGCATGCATAGGTGCTCTGCCCTTTGCTCTAACCCAGTCCTCCCACTCTGCTGACTTCCATCTGTAGGGAACAGCAGCGAGTGTCCCCCTCCAGGGAATGCTCCAGATGACACAGTCTGCGTGGACATGGGGAAGTGCAAGGATGGGGAGTGTGTCCCTTTCTGCGAGAGAGAGAAGAACCTACGGTCGTGTGCATGCAACGGTGGGTGGCACGGGACTGAACTGAAATGTGTGCTTCACCTCTGCTGCTTGGGGAGTGCTGGCTCTGCTGCAGCCTGGCCTGTGGGAGGGCTGAGTTTGTGGTTTTTGGAACACCGTTAAACCATTGAGTTTTGTCAGTGTTTTCTGTTTAAGAAAGGAACGTGAATGTTCTGTCTTCTGATGGTCTGAGTGGAAGGCATTAAGATAAGTCTTAAGGTCTGACACTCCAGCTAAAGAAGAGGACACTCTCCTACCTCTGCAACAGGTGGATGGAAGGATTGTAGAGATATCCTAACCAACTTCTGGACCAGGCATCTGGCAGAGGAGTATCAGACTCCAAGGAGTAGTGAAGGAAAGATTTCTAAGAGGTTAAAGTTCTTTGAGCACATAGGGATACCTAAGTCCAGTCCCCTGCCACTGCAAACTTTCTGCCAGCAGGTTTTTCTGCTCACCTGTTCTCCATATCATCTCTTAAATGTTATAAAGCAGCTGGGAGTAGGAGGAAAGTTTCAGCAGGGCAGTGCCAGGAACTGCTGTGAGCCACACTGAGATGGAGGGCATAGCTGAGAAGAAAAGTCTAGAGGACTCAAAGCCAGTCCAAGAAATATTTAAATCTGTCTTTTCCTATGTTTTTGGAACCCCTTCACTGGCCTGTTGATTCCTTTTGTACTGAGGAATCAGCTTGGAGAGCTTGGTCCCAGCATACCCCCTAATTGCACAGAGCATGTGATTGAGTTTTAGGCTTGGTCGTCAGAGTGCCTGAAATTGGGCGACTCACACAGTCCTGCCCTTCCCTGTGGGGAAGGCGACTCCAGTCAGCCAGGGAACACATGGGGTTGTGGGCTGCAGGTGACTCCTGGTACTGCCAAGGAATGAGTTTGTTGCTGTGTTACAGAAACAGATAATTCCTGCAAGGTGTGCTGCCGGGACGAACAGGACAGGTGCACTCCTTACGTGGATGCCAACGATCAGTTCCTGTTCCTGCGCAAGGGGAAGCCTTGCACCGTGGGATTCTGTGACACGAATGTGAGTGTTCCCAGCTCTGCTCTGGCTCAGTGTGCGAGTCCCCAGGGAGGAGGACTGTGCTTGTTAAGGGAAGCCAAAGCTTAAACTTGNGGTCAAATTTTGCACATTTCAAACTTTAACACATACCTGTTTCAGACAGCAATCAAATTTGAAACTGTTTTGCCAAATGTAAAGGCAGTAAAAATGGACTGCTGCTTTTGGGCATGAGTGTAAATCTATATTTGGAATGAAAGTCAAGTCCTGCTGTGTCTCTAGTTCTCATTTCATTACCAGCCTTTTATCTTCTTCCTTCACCAAGAAGGCAGTAGTTAATACTTCGGTAGCATAAGATTATTTTGTTACTTTTGCAGGGCAAATGTGAGAAGCAAGTACAGGATGTCATTGAACGATTTTGGGACTTCATAGACCAACTCAGCATCAATACTTTTGGTAAGATACATAACCATATCCTTTGGGGATTTTTGAGTTGATTACATGAACCTCTAAAGCCTCAGAGGGTGTTAGCTGGCTGGTTTTATTCACCCCTGTGCAAGGGTAGCTAATAGCTGTGTTTGTGAGATATCTATTTTTGCCTGAAGTTTGAAAATAATGAACTTGGCTTTTAAAGCTGAAAGGATGAGGAATCACTTTGCACTTTGGCACTCCATTATTTTCTAGGCATCTTCCAAGCTTGTGAAGGAAATGATAGCTTCTTGTCTGAATAACTAGAACTAGGTCAATTTAGAGAAAAGGAAGTGAGACAGTCTCTTTAGAGGTCAGCTAGATTCAGCCTGGTATGAGGTGGGCCTCTCAGTGGGATTTAAATGCCAGCATACTGCGAGGGGAACACTTCCTTTCTGTGTCATTTAAGAAGACCACTGAGGTCACACACTTGAAGCTGTGTGCCTGTGCTGAGCCTCTGCCCAGCAACTGTGAATGGGCCCCCTTGGTCCAGGCAGGTGTCACCTCGCCCCCGCTGTCACCCCTCGTGCCTCGCTCTGTGTTACTGGAACCAGACAAAACCTGTTACTGAGCCAGTGCTGTGTAAGAAGTGGTAACTGCATATAGTCACAGTAACACTCTGCCTGCACAGTGTAATTACCTGGGCTTGGGGCTTTCAGTCTTGAGTTCCAGGGACAAAAAACTATTTCCTAGGAAATGGCTATTTTGCCTGCTTGGAAAGAGGCAGTTTGTGAATCTTTGACATTCAAATATTTTTGGGGGGGAGGCAGGTAATTATCACATGACTGTTACAGCACAATTTGGTAATGGACTTGGCAGTGTGTCTTGTAGAGGGGCAGCTTGGGTGACTCAGTATAGGCTGTTCCAAAGCAACTCATATTAAATTTTATGGCCTGACAGTGTTTCCCATCAGAGGACATCATAAGAAAAGACCTGTTAACATTAAATTTTTCTAAAATTGTATCTTTACCTGCTCCTGCAGTCTGTGCTGCTCTGAGCAATTCTGAGGTTTCACTTGGCCTGAAGAGTGGCTGTGGGATGGTGATATATGTGTATATTCATGAAACAGTATGTTGTAGGTAACTGACAGATTTGAACTGGTTCCACAGGGAAGTTCCTAGCGGATAATATAGTGGGCTCTGTGCTTGTCTTCTCCTTACTGTTTTGGATTCCTCTCAGCATCCTTGTGCACTGTGTGGTGAGTAAGCTGTCTTTGAGGTGACTGCTCTGTTGGATTTTGCTGTAAGAGAACACCTTTCATACATGAAATGGCAGATGTCTGTGGGAGAAAGCAATAGGAAGCTTTTAGTAAACCCTGTGGCGGAATCCAGCATATGTAAGGCTTTCTGCTCCTTCAGCAGGCAAAACTCCTGCTAAACTCTGCCAGGCCCTGGCAGACTCAGTGCTCCCATGACTATTCCCTGGAGCACGTGCCATTCTTTCCCACGCAGATTTTCTGCTTTTTGAATTCTACCAAAGTATAATTTTGGTAATTTTATCATTAGAGTCAAAGTTTTCTAAAGTCCTGTGAAGAAATAAGACGCCCACATTTTAGGGAAGACTCAGAGTGGAAAGTGGTCTTGGTTGAGCTTGGTGGGTAAGGAGAAAGGGAGAGCTCATAACAGCTGGGATGGTGGGCATGTGACATGCTACCAACAGCAGTGTGGGGTTAGACCAGAAGATGCTGTACTCACAAGCACTCCGGGGATGGATGGGAATGCACGGGAAGTAGGGGAAGGGAAAAGAGCCCCACGCAGTGCAGTATCCCTGCAGAAAAAGAAAGGGGACAGGGGCCTTGCCATTAGGCCCCTGTCCTTATTTTGTATTTATGTATTTTGGTTTGCTTTTGTTTGTTT